>RPOG01004362.1:8310-45838 GCA_008086565.1 Thalassoma bifasciatum
GAGAGAGAGAGAGAGAGAGAGTGGCGTTAAAGGTGGTGGGCCGAGAGATGAAGAGGAAGAGAGAACAGGAGAGAGAGATGGAAACAGAGGTCGGGTGGACAGGCGGGTGGGCGAGCGAGAGAGCCAGAGGGGGGGGAGGAGAGGAGGAAGTAAGGGGGCGGGGCTTGAGAGCGGGAGCAGCCAGTCAGAGGCCGGCGTGGCGCTCTGCAGGGCGAAACTTACCCTGGCAACACAATGGAGAGAGAGAGAGAGAGAGAGAGGGAGGACAGGTGAACAGATGGCTGACTGACTGAGGCACAAGCTGATCAGTGTGTGTGTGTGTGTGTGTGTGTGTGTGTGTGTGTACTGTGACAGAAATGTTGAGTGTGAGAAAGACAAAAAAGAGAGAGGGGGAGCGATGCCCGTGTTTGCGCTGAAATGTTCACAAAATATCAGATCTGTTTACACGAGAGAGAGAGAGAGAGAGAAGGTGGCGTTGTCAATTGTGTGTGTGTGTGTGTGTGTGTGTGTGTGTGTTCTGTTTACTCTGGTATTTGTTTAATCTCAAAGGGCCGCTTCAGTCTCGGACTCTCAGAGTGAGAACAAAACTTTTAGGAGGAGACGACGTTTTCTCTCCTCACGACGTTTAAAGGCTGAAAATCCTCCATCTAGAGAAGTTGGGACGTTGTGTAAAACATAAATGAAAACAGAAAACAATGATCTTCAAATCCCGTTTAACCTACATTCATTTAAATACACTATAAAGACAAGATATTTAATGTTCAAACTGAAAAACTTAATTGTTTTTTCCTAAAAAGCTTGTTCAGGTTCATGTTTCCTCTGTTTCATCCTCTTTCCTTTAACTGGTTCAGTGTTTGTGAACTGAGGACACTAATTGTTGAAGTCTAACAGTCTAGTAGCTGCACTGAAGATGATGCCTCGGTGCGACAACATTGTCCTCGTCTTACACAGAACCAAAGTAACAGAACGACTTTATTAGTCCCTGCAGGGACTTTTTCTGTTTCACAGAACCTACGTCGTCTACAACGAGGTTTTGGACAAACATGGAAAGTCGTAATTACGACGGAAGTGTGATACTGGGACAGTTACCCATGATGCCATGGGCACTAACACACCCCCATACCATCACAGATGCTGCTTTTGAACTTTGAGAACAATCCTGATTGTCCTTTTCCTCTTTGGCCCGGAGGACACCACGTCCATGATTTCCAAAAAGAGTTTGACCTTTGGACACCAAACTGGTTGTGTCTGCAGTGGTGATTTTACTATTTTTGCTCTTTTGTTTGTCCTGGGATCTGAACTGTAACTACTGACACATTGTTTACACTCAGGATCAGCTGTTAGCAGCCTGTAGCATGTTAATGCTATCCAGTGCTAGGCCCGATGTTCCCTGTGAGAATGATTTTTTGTTTTTTGGGTTGCTGGCTCGCCAATTATAGCTGCAAATGTGGACTAGTCAGACCACAGCAGACTTTTCCACTTTGCCTCAGTCCATCTCAGATGAGCTCGGGTCCAGAGAAGCCGGCGGCGGCAGCGTTTGTGTGTGTTGTTGATGTCTGACTTTGTCTTTGCATGGTAGAGTTTGAACTGTCACTTGTAGATGTAGTGATGAACTGTGTTAACTGACAATGGTTTTCTGAAGTGTTCCTGAGCCCACGTGCTAATATCCTTTACACAATGATGTGGGTTTTTAATGCAGCGCCGCCTGAGGGGTCAAAGGTCACGGCCATTCAATGTTGGTTTTGGGCCTTGCTGCTTACGTGCAGAGATTTCTCCAGATTCTCTGCATCTTTTGATGATATTATGGTCTGTAGATGATGAAATCCATCAATTCCTGCAGTTGGACAAAGTTGAGAAACATTGTTCTTAAACTGTTGGACTATTTGCTCACGCAGTTGTTGACAAAGTGGTGAACCTGGCTCCATCTTTGCTTGTGAAGGACTGAGCCTTTTGGGGATGATGCTCCTTTTATACCCAATCGTGACACTCACCTGTTTAAATCAACCTGTTCACCTGTGGAATGATCCAAACAGCTGTTTTTTCAGCATCAGCAACTTTAACAGACTTTTGTTCAACCTGTCACAGATTTTTGGGGAATATTTGCAATATTTCTGTTTTTATTTGTGCTTGAATCAACGTTCGATGCCTTAACTTTTAAACTGAGTAAAACCTTTTCCTCTCCTTATGGTACGAGAGTTTGATTAAAAGTAATTCTTATTGGAAAGAAGTGAGTCTTTCTTGTCGTGGTCACGTTTGTTTAGTTTGTGCTGTTTTATCCGTGCATGTACGACCCAGTTTGGATTCATCACGCAGACCAGGACGACTAAAACTGGGGCACTGACGCTCGCAGGGATGGCATGAAATGTACATGCAGGGACACATGGATCAAATTTTCAGTATTTACCTTTTCAGCCTGACTGTAAACATCTCAAAGACTTTCCTCCCTGGTGGATTTGTACCAATCAGATTTCAGGAGCGCAGACGGGACGCTCTGTTGTTGTTGTTGTTGTTGGAGTTATCTGAGAGTCATTGAGGGTCACAGGGAACAAAGTGTTTTGCAGGTAGATCTGTAGTGTTTATATATTTGTGAATGAGACCTCAGCATGACTCAGCGTTTTGTCTCTTTGTGTCCCAGGAGGTTCACGCTGCCGTCACGTCGTCCTCGCAGTCCTCGGTCGCATGCCCTCTTTGTCAGGTCCAACCCATTTTACGTCTATTTATTTCATTTCTATTCTACTTTTTTTGGGTCAGACATATTCACACACCAGCTGTGACAAAAGTGTTTTTATCAGACAACAAAGCGAGCGGCGACAGTGGCGGCGGCACGTTAAATTTGCATTAAGCTGCAGATCAGAGCGCTGACTTGTTCTGGTGAGAACGAACAGCTGAATCAGGCGAGTGTCTCCGTGTTGGAACAAATCTGTCTAATAACCCGCTTCGCCTGCGAGATAAAACACGGCTCTGACACGGCGGTAATAATAACGGCTTTGAGTTTTAATGAGATTCATATCAAAGAGCACTATTGTTATTAAAAACTGGCAGTGTCTCCACGCCGACATCCAGCAGGCATCATTACCCTCCTGCCCTCACCTGCTCGCAGGATGTGAGNCTCCGTCTCGGCCTCCTCGGGGTTTGGCGGCCGCTCTTGCAGGTACGAGTCTCCTTCTGCCGGCTGGATTGCTGGCGGTTGAATCATCCTCACTTAGCGTTTGATTGAGCTCAGTGGGAGTCGCGGAACATGTGCTTATGTTTTAATCAGACCGCCACTCCACCGCAGTCACACTTGACACGGCATAATTAATTAAGAAAATATAGGCTGAGTGAAATATTGAAAACGATCTTGGAGTACTTTGTGTCTTTGTGGAGTGACACACTGTAAAAAAAAAAAAAAAAAAAAAAAATCATCCTCACACTCGTCAGCCCTCTTAATTCCTCCAAATCATCTTCACATTTTCTCATGTTTGTGGTTTTATAAATCACCTCCTTAACCTCAAAGGTCTTTAATGACACTTCACAAACCTGAGAAATCACCTCAACTGTGAGTTTCTGCATCTTTCAGATCACTGGTTTAGTTTTTCACAAACTTTTTCACTCAAAAGTCCTCAGCGGCTTTGTGTGACTTTGTTTTAAATGGAAAAAAAGAAAAATTGAAAAAAGACTCATGAGTTGATTAAAAAGGCCGAAGCCGAAATTAAGTACATAAAATCAAAACAAGATCTAAAGTGGTAATGGGGCCAATGGTTGCAGGAAACAGAAGAATTGAGAGTTTTTAATCATAACTTTTAGACTAGAGTCTCAAAATTGTGACTTTTAATCTCAAAATTACAACTTTTGACCCCATATTTTGGTTTTTATTCTCAAAATTAGGACTTTATTTAAATAATGATTTGTTTTGCCTCAATTTTTGACTTTTCTTTCAAAATGGTGACTTTTCTATTTCAAACTTTCAACTTTTTACCACATTTGCTTATTTTTATTATTCCCAATTTGGAAGGAGTCACAGAAAAGGATTTTCGCCGTGTAAAGATGTTTAGCACTCAAAGGAGAGAGATGTTTTTTTTTTCTATGTAAACACACATTCTTTGCACATGTATAGAAACATCTTTGAAAAGTACATTCTCACAAGTTAGAAGCTGAATATTTGTGCTGCGTTTATTAAAACCTGCGTTGTATCTGAGTCTCTTTCCCAGCCCAGCTTCACTGAAACAGACGAGTATTTAATCGTCTCCAAACATCTCGTTTATATCTCCATGAAGCCGATAAACAAACGTTTATCTTGCAGCACATGTGCCGACTCCCACGCGGCTCATTGTATGAAAATGAAGCAGCAAAAGTCAGATGTAAGAGTTTGACCCTTCTAAAGACGCAGGAGGAGGGATTTTTTTATTCTACAGGCGTATTAGAGGAGAGGAGAAGAGCCTCCGAGTAAAAATCTCCACCTCTGATATCCCTCCATCGATTTGAAGGGTCAACGTTCAGCACATCTGCCGCCTACGTGAAAGCACGTTATTACCACCGACTCTGCTGCGGCGCCCCCGGCAGGTGATCTCAGGGTTAAAAGGGTGAAAGAACGACTGACTCAGGATTCAAACCATGTGACATTCGCAAAACAAGAACTCCTCCTTTCTGTAGCGAGCGCTCAGGACGAGCTGCGGCGGCCCGCGGCGCTTTCACAGGGCGGGAAAACGTGTGCGTGTCAGATGGCGTCGCACCACTCGGCACAATCAACAGTGTTACTAATTGGTGTGAAGTTCTGAGGCTGAGTGAAGAAAAAAGGGGGAAAGGGCGTGTTAGGAGGCACGGCGTGGCGTTAGCGGCAGTCAGGTCGTGTCAGTGTTCGCACGATTTGGACGGGGCGAGAGAGAGAGAGAGAGAGAGAGAGGCTCTTATTTCCAGAGGATTCTGCTAAACGAGATTTGCCGTTAAGTAGCTTTGCCCGATGACCACACAGCCAAGTGAAGGATCTGAGAGCTGGAGAGTTTTCAGTGGAGCAGATTTATCTGGAGGAGGAAAAGAAGAAAAGAAGAAGAAAGAAGGAAGGAGAGAAAGTCTGGCCTTGGAAATCTCTCTGAAAGGAAACAGACTTTGTTACAGCTGAACGATTTCTGCCTCCTCGTGTTTTCATCTTGACCTGAGCGAAGAAATCTCAGCTGGACTCCAAAAAAACCTTCAGTAGGTTTTAAAAACAGAACGACAGCTTCTTAAAAGCGAGGCCCAAATATTCAGAGCACCAAACAACTGTTATTAAAGTGAAGGTTCTGGAGTGGCCATCTCAGTCTCCTGACCTCAAACCTGCAGTTCATGCAAGAATGCAAGAATTTTAATTTTAAATTAGGACATTTCTCTCAGAATTATGAATTTTTGGCTCATTTGTTTTAGTTTTTATCCCAAAATTGAGACTTTTTTTTATTTAAAGTTTGACTTATTCTCTCAGAATTGTGACTTTTCTATCTCAAACTTTCAACTTTTACCTCATAATTTTGATTTTTATCTCAAAATTAAGACATATATTTTACATTTTGACCACATTTAGGGCAAAAGAAAATTTCAGTCTCACTTTTCTGTGACTCCTTATATTTTATTTTTATATTATTATTATTATTATTATTATTATTATTATTATTATTATTACTATTATTATTATTATTATTATTATTAATAATAATAATAATATATATTTTTTAATTTATTTATTTATTTATTTTATTTTATATTTATATATATGACTCCGTATATTTGTATATATTTAATCATTCTGATTTCTAACCTAATTTTCTTCCATCCATGTTTTACATGTGATGAATGACAATAAAACTCCTTGAATCCTTATCTACAAGTATATCAAATATTTCCTTCAGGTAGAATTTATTTCTTCCCATAAGTACAAATAAATGCCATCTGAATTTTCTGTTTTTTTTTTTTTTAATGAAATAAATAACTGTAAAATCACAGACATTATCCGCTTTGCACCCAATACATTGAATAACTGTTACTTGTGAGAAACTTTGACTTTTACTGGGGGAAAAAATTCAAAAATGTCTGAAAATCTGAAATGTTACAGTCTTATTAGTGCAAAAACCTTTGAGGTAATGCACATTAAATTTACAGTATTAATCAGTTCATTATAATGCAACAGAAACATTGACTTTTACAGGAGCAGGATGTTAAAAATATGGTCCACTGTGAAACAAAAATCTTGTTGTTCTTATGGAAAAAACTTGCAGCTGTGGTTGCCATGGAAACTTTGCAAAACATGCAGCGAAATTGTAAACAACATAACAGCGCAACCAATCAATTGTACAGTTTAAAACTGTTACTATTGACAGAAAATTACATTTGAAACTGGTAAAATCAAAAATGCTATTTGTTGCATTTGTTTTGGTTACACTCTGGAAAGTTTTACTTCCTTTTACTTCATTTAATTGGGGAACATTTTTTGCGCTTAAAAGATTGGTGCAGGTTTTAATCAACGCAACACAAATGTCTGTAATATATTATATATTTTCTACAATTTCTTGGAGGATACTGGAAACATCCGAGGTTTTCAGGCCTGGTAAAGAACGCTTGGACATTTATGTCGACGTTGGTTGAAAAGGAAGAGTCACTGAAGGTGTTTCACCCTCAGGGGATCCCGCCCACTTTACCCAGAATCCATCTGCAGAGTCCAGTAACGAGCTCAACTATCGACTTCTGCAGTTTTAGGTCCTTTCTCTAAAAACTCTGAGATCTGTGCAGGAGTTTGATTTATTCTGAACTTCTTCGTTAGACAGCCTGTTTGGTTTTTGCATTGAGAGTTTGATGCACAAGTCTTTGATTTATTGTGACTTTTGAAGTTTTTGCAGCTCAGTTTGATGAAATTTGGAGTGTGCAGAGTTTGTTGTATCAGTTTTCTCTTTCTGCAGCTTTTCTGTGTCATATTCCAGATTTGATGTCCTGTATTTATTTGACCGTGCAGCTTTTCTGGGTTTGACGTGTTGACGATGATTCTTTGGTTTTGTTCTCGTCGTGTTTCTTGTCTCGTCCTGTTTCTCCTGGTGTTGTTTTGTGCCAATGATCCTAAAAATGTTGCATGATAAAACGAGATGTAAACCTGCCTCCTTCTCCTCCTCCTCTACCCCTCTCTGACCGCTTCAGACGTTGCGAAAGAAAGGCTTTAACGGCTGCAACAGCCCCGAGCCCGACGGCGACGACTCCATCGACCAAAGCCCGCTAAACGAAGACAAGTACCGCAAGACGGAGGACCTGGACAGCCTCTTCAAACGCTACGGCGTGAGTACAGTCAGACTTCTGTCACCTTTTCTAACCTTCCCTTTCTCTTCTTCTTCTCTCTCTACCTCTCTGTCTACCCTCCTCTTCCTCTCCTCCTTCTCCTTCTTCTTTTGTTTGGGGGAACGAAGGCTCTGAACAAGAAAGAGCACCGGGACTCTGAGAGCCCAGACCCCGAGGAGCCCTTCTCCCTCACCCCCCGCACTGAGGAGAAATACAAAAAAATTGACGAGGAGTTTGATAAAATGATGCAGAACTATAGGCTGTCAGTGAGTACTGCCCCCCCCCTCCCCCCTCTGTGTAACCCCGCCCCCCCGAGGAGTACAACCATGGACGACGGCCTGCAAAGGCCGACGACTACCGCCGGACTAATGAGTGTCTCGTGAGCGGAAGTGGTAGGGGGGTGGGGAAATGGAGGTGGTGTAGTAGAGAATGTCGTGGGCGGGGGTGAGCGGTTTAGTGATGGGTGTTAGGGGAGACTACCACACACTGACTCGATCTTCCCCAGTCCTGCTACGACGCCGGCTCAGGAAACTTTTTTCACATCAGTTTATCTTCACTGAAAAAATACAAAAACAAAAATGTTCAGTTTTTGATCCAAAAAGCTCAACTACCTTAAAAAAAAGCTGGAAGTTTTGTCTGTAAAGTAACTCTTTGTTTGTCTAAAAGTTACAAATATATTTTCTAGTGAGTAATTCACCTTCGTCAAACTTTTTCATGATCACAAAACTCTTAAAAAACAAATGTTCGAACTCAGTCCACAAAATAAGTTTTGCTTTTGTCCCACAATAATTCAATAATTCCGGTTTCAGCACGATTCTTTCATTAGTGTTGGTTGTGTATTCTTGACTCTTATACTCTCATAACTCTTCCTCTGACCTGATTTTGATCTGTTTGTGATCAGTGAAGGAGTCAAAGTTTCATGTTTTTCCTGTTATTCTGTGTTTTCCTGCGTCGCTCCACGTGCATCACGCCTCCCCGTGATTATCCACCTGAAATCTCCGCCATCAGAGGAAGAAGCTCCTCAGGAGGAATGTAACTTTAATCTGCTGTTTCTGATGCGTCTGCAAGTTCAGTAAAGCACAAGAACAAACATCAGACGGAGACGAGCGCCTAACTAGGTCCCCGCTTTCTTAAGAGTTGGCATAGCAACCTGTATCACAGGGGGATGATGCTTTATGGTGATCATAAACGTGTTCGGAGCGTTCGGAGCGTTCGGAGCGTGCCTCAGAGCAGTCGCTGCACCGACCCTGTAACACTCAGCGACAATAAAGAAAGCAGCGTGCAACAGCAGACGTGTTTTCACCTCGCAGCTGTTTCCTGACACGCTGCAGGTAAGACAAAGGAAAGATGCGTTCGCTGACGCCTCGTCGTTTACAGTTTCACGGAGGTCAGTGAAGTCCAGGTGCGTCTCTGCTCCTGACATTTTGCAGCTTCCTGGCGCTCTGCCCGGCTCCTTTTACCGCTCGCCTCCTGTGCCAGTTTCCCCGTGATTCATTTTTCCTCCCTGCTCAATAATGCCATTAATGTCACTTTAATGAGCAGCACTCAATTTACATCCCTTCTTCCTGTCTGCCCGCTCCGCTGATTGGTCACCTGGGAGGGGAACCATCGCTCATGTCGAGGCGCTGCAGAGAAAAACTGCACTTACTCAGAAAGTCCTGATGGAAACTCAGCTTTCTGTGCATTTTAATCTGATTCTTTTACCTCAGATCTGAGCTTTTTCCACTTCACAGCTTCAGACCTGAGACGTAAACAGATCAGAGACGTTTCTCTCTGTGAACACCGGCCTCATGTGGAGCCATCAGGGGCGGAAAACAACAAACAAAGATGCTGCAAGGCTTTAAAAACTGTGGACTGCAGAAATGTTTAAAGGTGCAGTTCCTCAAGTGTCCACTGGGGGCTCGCCCAAATACAGAAGACAGTCCATTAGATTCTATATTCAATCATTCTTACTCCAAAAAGCAAATTTCAAATGTCCTCTTAATTTTTATTAAATATTTGAAGTAGCAGATGATAAATAAGTGCTGGTTTATCGAGTACAGCTTGAGTAACATGAAGTTAGGTCCACAGTTAGCTATGAATAATTCACAAATTTTTAACTTATGAGAATAAAGACGTAACATACAGGAACAAAGTGATACAACAAAGAAAAGTAATGACAGTTAGCCCGCGAGATCATTCGCTTAAATTTATGACTTTTTCTCTCATAAGTCCATAACTTTATTATCATAAGTAAACAGCTTTTTCCTCATTAATTAAAGACTTAATCTTGTAAGTTTGCAACTTCATTCTTGTACATTTATGACGAAAATCTAAGGAATATGCAACTTTATTCTCTTTAGTTTGTGGCTTTTTCTCTCTTAAGTTAACAGTCTTTTTCTCTTAAGTTCATAACTTGATTCTCAAAAGTTAGAAGCTTTTTTCTAATAAATGAATAACTTTAATCTCGTGAATTTACAAAATTATGCTCGCAAATTTACGAAAAAAATTTAAACTTCATTCTTGTAAATTTATGACTTTAATCTCAGATTTTTTCTGACTTTGTTTTCAATAGTTTACAACTTTGTGCTCATAAATTTAGAACTTTAATCTCAGGATTTTACGACGTAATTTTCACAAGTTTACAACTTTGTTAGTGTAAATTTACAACTTCATTCTTGTTAATTCAGGAGTTTAATCTTGTTAGTTTACAACTAAATTCTTGTAAATTTACAACTTTGTTCTTGTAAGTTCATAGCTCTAGTCTCATAAGTTTACAACTTTCTTCTTGTAAATTCACTGTTTCATTCTTGTGAATTCAGGAGTTTAATCTTGTTAGTTTACAACTTAATTCTTGTAAATTTACTACTTCATTCTGGTAAATTTATGACTTTAATCTCAGATTTTTTCCAACTTTGTTTTCAATCGTTTACAACTTTCTTCTTGTAAATTTACTGCTTCATTCTCGTGAATTTAGGACTTTTACCCATTGTCATGAAAGTTGGTCCAATTATTACCTGGTTCTGATAAAATGTGTGGACCTGTAAAGCTAAGAGTTACCGTATTAATTATCAAAATGATCAAAAATGAACTATAAGAATAAGTTGATAGCAGTGAAGAATAAATTTTCTGACCATAAAGTCATAAAAATCAATCTGTCGCCTCCACTGAATGTTTTTACTCGTCTCCATCAAACCAAACGGCGACGACTCGGAGCTTTAAAGTCTCTCTTTAACTATTCTATTATTCAGTCATGACACTGATGTATGAACAAGGAATTATTTCAAGATTCAGATAAATTGAGTTAAGCATGTGTGGTATTCATGGTGAGTGATTTTCTCCATTCATTTCAATGGGCCAAAAAATTGTGGGAAACACTGTATCTTTTAAAGAGTACAAGGATAAGAAACGTTAACACACTTGATTATAAGAAAGGCTCTGCAATAGCATTGAATATATGTTTAAAGAGGGAGCTGGGAGGAGAGAGAACCGCCGACTACAACTTGGAGGAGAGTGGGGGGGGGGGGGGGGGGGGGGGGGGGGGGGGGGGGGGGGGGGGGGGGGGGGGGGGGGGGGGGGGGGGGGGGGGGGGGGGGGCCCTCAGTAACTCCAACCGGCGGCGTTCAGGCCGGCCCCGCACACCTTTGACAGAGCAAACAGAACAAACATCCCCACCCACCTCTCCTCCCTCTGCCCCATAATCCCCAGCGTGACGGCTCCAGGCCCCGTTTTACAAGCTTAATCCCACTTGTACTAAAATACCTCCTGAGGTAGGGAGAGCGGCGGGCGGCGAGCAGGCGGGCGGGGAGACGAGACCCCCGAGCCGTGGTTACACTGGCACCGAGTAAAAGCGGCGTTTTTAACCCGGGGGTTCTGGTTTGATCCCTCTCCAGCTCTGAGTCTGTGTCAGGAAATTGAATTAGAAATAGATTTCTTCCTCTAACGCCGAACTCTGCAGAGGGTCAGTGGATTTTTAACGGGAAGAAACTCAAAGAAACACAAACAGATAAAGAAAATTCACACAGAGCTTCACAATTTCATCAAACCAAGTCAAAGTTTATTCAGATATTAGATTTTAAAAACAACCTCTGACGACCAATTCAGCCTGAAGCATTTTCCCCGTTCACACTGATTTATTCCTGCATTTTTTTAACAAGAACTGAATCTTTGATTTTCACTTTTCAACTTTTCTCAAGAAGCAAATATCATGAGAATTAAAAAGTCAAATATTTGTGATTCAGATCAAATCAGAAAACAGATTTAACAGCTAAATGTGAACGATATGACTCATAACATTCAGAGGAGAAATTAAGAAACTTGGAATATTTTAACAGGATCCCAAATTTTCAAAAAGCAATTACGTTAACGTTTAAGCATTTACAGAGGATTAAGAATCTTAAAATTGAAATATAATATTAAACATTGGCACAAACCAGGATAATATTGCAAATTCCCAAATTTTACTTAAAGCTAATTTTCGGCTTCCCTTTTCGGTTGAACTGAACATAATTGATTATCAGCAAATTATAGTCTCCATGACGACAGCACGCCAGCTGTTAGAGTTTATTAGAGAGAAGAGAGGTTTGTGTTTTTCTCTACTGAAAAAGTTTCTGTGATTTATTTAGTAGAAGAAGTGGAAACAAGAGCTGGACTTTCTGACAGAAGAGAGGAAGAAAGATAAACAGGAGAGAGATAGAGCACAGGCTAAAGGCTGAAATACAGGCTAAAGGCTAAAACAGGAGCTAAAGGCTAAAACAGGAGCTAAAGGCTAAAATAGGAGCTAAAGGCTAAAACAGGAGCTAAAGGCTAAAATAGGAGCTAAAGGCTAAAACACAGGCTAGAGGCTAAAACAGGAGCTGAAGGCTAAAACAGGAGCTATAGGCTGAAACAGGAACTAAAGGCTAAAAAAGGAGCTAAAGGCTAAAACAGGAGCTAAAGGCTAAAACAGGAGCTAAAGGCTAAAATAGGAGCTAAAGGCTAAAACACAGGCTAGAGGCTAAAACAGGAGCTAAAGGCTAAAACAGGAGCTATAGGCTGAAACAGGAACTAAAGGCTAAAAAAGGAGCTAAAGGCTAAAACAGGAGCTAAAGGCTAAAACAGGAGCTAAAGGCTAAAACACAAACTAAAGGCTAAAACAGGAGCTAAAGGCTAAAACAGGAGCTAAAGGCTAAAACACAGGCTAGAGGCTAAAACAGGAGCTAAAGGCTAAAACACAGGCTAGAGGCTAAAACAGGAGCTAAAGGCTGAAACAGGAGCTAAAGGCTAAAACAGGAGCTAAAGGCTAAAACAGAGGCTAAAGGCTAAAACATAAACTAAAGGCTAAAACACAGGCTAAAGGCTAAAACAGGAGCTTAAGGCTAAAACAGGAGCTAGAGGCTAAAACAGGAGCTTAAGGCTGAAACACAAACTAAAGGCTAAAACAGCAGCTAAAGGCTAAAACAGGAGCTACAGGCTAAAACACAGGCGAGAGGCTATAACAGGAGCTAAAGGCTAAAACACAGGCGAGAGGCTAAAACAGGAGCTAAAGGCTGAAATACAGGCTAAAGGCTTAAACAGGAGCTAGAGGCTAAAACAGGAGCTAAAGGCTAAAACAGGAGCTTAAGGCTGAAACACAAACTAAAGGCTAAAACAGCAGCTAAAGGCTAAAACAGGAGCTACAGGCTAAAACACAGGCGAGAGGCTATAACAGGAGCTAAAGACTAAAACATAAACTAAAGGCTAAAACACAGGCTAAAGGCTAAAATACAGGCTAAAGGCTTAAACAGGAGCTAAAGGCTGAAACAGGAGCTAAAGGCTAAAAAAATGTTTTTCTTTCCCATTTTAATTAAACCTTAAAGAAGCTTTAGAAGTGTTAAACTCATTACTTTAAAACAAACAAAGACAAAATTACACTTAAAACAATCAAAACAATAAAATCACAAATTAAAAGCTCACTTACAAACTTTGAAACAGGTTTGAAAAAGAAGATATTGACATAATTCTTAATTAATTAATAATTCCTGCAAAGATTTCCACTTTAACGTTGTTAAATTCTGCGACTACTCAGTTTTCTTTTAAAAGTTTGAACGTCTGCTTCCGTAACACCAGCCACAAACTTTGTCCTCAGATTCTACGTCTCACTTTACGTTGCCACCTGCTGGCCGGTGGTGTGTACTGCACCCCAGGCGCAATAAGCTTAGATATAAAAGCAGGTGATTGCATCTAAAAAATGCGTCTGCATTTAACACAAAGCTTTTTTTTTATTCAAAGCTGATTCTTTAAAGTCTTATCCAGTGTTTTTCCGTCCGTGGAGCAGCACTCTAGCGCCCCCTATTGTCCACCTTTTCTGTGCATGTGTCCTGTGAGAAATGAATCAGCCAAACAGGAACATTTAAAGCTGAACAACCTTGAAAGTCAGATTATAGAAATTGAGGTTTTGTCTCAAAGCAAGTTGCACTTAAGTGTTGGGCGACCCGCAGGCTGCGTCTGTAATTTCACACCACCAGAGCTTCACAAATGTCCTTTTAAATTATTCAGCTTATTTCTAAAGCTGCTGCTTCCTAAGATCCAAGGAAACTTAAACACAGGTAAAAAGAAAAGAAACACGTTCAATCATCTGATATCGCTGAGCTCCTCCGAGAGAAAAAGGTTTGTTTCTCTCCTCTTTTTGTTCCCTTCACACAGACGAGGCCTTCAAAAAAAAAAAAAAAAAGCTCCCAGTCAATTATTTACCTCACAGCGTTTACCGTTTTATCACCTGTTTTTAACCTGCAGGACGACGAGCAGGGCGCAATTAACCCCTCCAGTCTGCGGCGGCGACGAGCGGCGTCAGAGTTAAAGAGTCGGAAATGTAAATCCAGACGTAATTTGGCGAAAACACAGATTAATGCTCAGCGAGGCAGAGAGCGGAGCGAGGCCAGGACACATTAAAAATTCATATTTAGAAAAGAAGGAGAAGAAGAAGATGGAGACGAAGAAGGAGGAGAGGTTTTGTAGTGAAGTCACCTAGCAACAAGAGGCGGGCGTCGCCAAATAGAGACGAAACTTTTACAAATCAAAACAAGCAAAAACTTCACTTTCAAACCATCTGAGGAAATAAACGTGTCGATATTTCTATTTTTTTTTGTCTAGAAGCTCAAAAATCCAGATTCAGATTAAAATGTGAAATGTGTTTTTACTTGTTTTCTCGCCATTTGAAGTGTAAAATGTTCAGCATGCTCGGGAAAAGCGTGCTTGTAAAAATCTCTTACCTAATATTTGCACTTTTTAAAATATTCAGCATATTCCACAATATGTTGCCCTATTGAAATGAATGGGGAAAAACAGTCACAATGGAAACCATACGTTTAAATTAGATTATGAAAGAATTTCTGTTACAAAACCGTTTTTAGAACACTTTGTGGAAAAACTACTTTAAAATTGAGCTTCTTTTTTTTTATTATTATTATTATTTTTTTTTTGGCACTATACCCCTCATCCAAAGTTTCATTAATTCTCACCCTTCCAATTCTAAAATATTAAGCATGTTCAGAAAAAGATTGCTTGTACAATTCATAGTTTTAATTATTAAACTTTTTAAAATAAACAGCGTTTTCCACATTTTTTAGGCCCATTGAAATGAATGGAGAAATTTAGTCACCATAAAAACCATTTGTGTTTAACTCCGTTTAACTAAATAAAGAAGGATAAAGGAGACTTTGTTTGTTTATAAACATAAAAAGCCCCAACATAATCTTAAATAATCTCTAATCTCACTGTTTTCTCTTGAAGATTTTGGATTATGAATTTAGACAATTTTTTTAAATGTCTTTTGAAAAAAGAAATCGTCTAAATTTTCTTAGAGGTCACATATATCCAATGCTATTGCAGAGCCTTTCTTATAATCAAGTGTGTTAATGTTTCTTATCCTTGTACCCTTGAAAAGATACAGTGTTTCCCACAATTTTTTGGCCCATTGAAATGAATGGAGAAAATCAGTCACCATGAATATACCACACGTGCTTAACTAAATTTATCTGAATCTTGAAATAATTCCTTGTTCATACATCAGTGTCATGAAATAGCTAAATTAGTGGGTTAATTTTTCTAAAAAAGTCCAAAAAAAGAGTCAGATGCTGAGTTATTCCAGGCTGAAGATAAGCCCCGCCCCCTCCGCCCTGTGACATTAATTCTTCTGTACAGTTGTTTACACACCTCCGCCCCCGTTGCACTCACCCTTCACCCCCCTCTCACCCTCCATTCATCCATCTCTCCCCCCTCCTCACCCTCTGCTTGGCAGGTTTGCCGTGGTGCAGTGCTGTGAGCCGCTCTTTCCCCCCTCGCCATGTTCGCCACTCGCCGCTCGCCGGCGCCGTAGGAACTTTAGACTCTGAAGATTCAGGTTTAAACCTCAGAAGACTCAGACGGGTTTTATGTTACTCCCTTTGGTTCTGATTTTGCAGATTGAGGCGTCATTCCAAGAGTTCAAACAAGTTTAAAGCAAAAAAAAAAAAAAAAAAAAAAAGATAAATAAAGAGCCGTTACTTAGAGAAATAGTTGCATTTATCTTAAATTTAATGCTCTGATGTTTTACTCTGGTGATGTCATGAACACAAAGTTTATGGAGGTTTTAAAGAATAAATAAAAAGACCATAAACACCAAAACTCACCTTTCACTAGAAAACAACTAAGGTCAAAATTATCAAAATGTCAAAATTATGAGAGAATTTAGTAGAAACCTTCAGAAATGTAATTAAGTCTAAATTAACCACAATTACTTTTGACTTAAAAATTCAAAAATATAAAAAAAGACTAAAAAAGTTGGATTTTGACTATTAATTTCATGAATTTGACTTTTATCTTAAAATTTTGACTTCATACGGGTTAAAAAAAAATCTCAACGAATCCAGTTTGTTCAATTTCAGATTTTCAACAGGTAGAAATCCAAACTCTCTTTTTGCTTCATTCAGTAAAAACTTCCAAATCTGGGATATAATTGAAAAAAAAGTCAAAAATTTGAAGTAATTAAGTCAAAATTTTCTAATCAACCAATTTATTTAGACCACAAAAGTAACAAAGCCAAAATTTTGACCTTTTTTTTCTCATTAATTAGACGTTTATCTTAGAATTTCATCTTGATATGGGTTTAAAAAAAAATAAGCAAATCTAGTTTTTTCAATTTTACTATTATTTCCCGATGGAAATATGCATCTATACTTTCCATTGGCTTAATTCTAAAACAACTTTCTAAGATGTATTTGATATAATGTCAAAATTAATGTCAATTTATTTTGACTTAAAAAGTTATAACGTTTGACTTTTATCTCAAAATTTCTACTTTTTGTGGGCTAAAAAAAATCTTAATGAATCCGTTTTTTTTTCAGTTTTATATTTTTAGCTGGCAGATATGGGCTTTTTTAACAATTAATCCTAATTTATATTTGTTAAAGCAGTTATAAAGTTAAAAAATAATAACAAGCTAAGATATTGACTAGACATGTAAATAGATGAAATAAAAAGTGTAATAATGAAAGCTGAAGATATAGAAATGAAGAAATAATTATAAACACCATACATGAATAATACCCCTCTAATCCTGTTTTGACTTTAAGATTTGTTCCTGGTTATGAAGGTTGGAGTTGAGTTAAAGTTGCAGCTCTGAAGCGTTTTTATTCTGTTACAGTGTGAAACCAAACAAAGCAGGTTCAGAGTCTTTAAAGAAGTGAAACACAAACCAAAAATAGTGAAAAGTCTCCTTCAGCCTCAGCTTCTCTTCTGTGTGACTCATCTTTTCTTTCACCTCCTCTCGCCCACCGAACGGAGCGCAGAGCGTCTCAGAGAGGAGATGGAGGGCAGGAAGGCGTCTTCGTCCTCCTCTGAATCGGTGAATCTGGGTCTTTGAGTACAGTACGCAGCGTTTCTGGCCCACATGCTAAGTTTAGCAGACCTTCTTTTTTTCTGGCGGAGCTGGGACAGGGTGAAATGGGTCAGATGGAGAAACTACCTCAGGTCTTTTACACGACCCTCACACGTCAGATAAACCTCCACAGCAGAGTAAAGAAACCTAAAAAACAACATTTTACATGAAGCTACAGAAAAGTGTCACATGTCAGAGGGGTGGTGGATGGAGCTGAACGCGTCGTGCACTTAAAAAACACGTTAATGCCATAACCTGCTGCTGCAACGAGACTTTAACACGGCATGAGATGTGAGAGGTGACACGGCTTCTTGGCTTTTCCACAAAGTCACCTTGCATGCTCAGACTGGGCAGAGTGTGTGTGTGTGTGTGTGTGTGTGTGTGTGTGTGTGTGTGAGCTGAGAGGTTTAATGTATGAGTTTGACTTAAATTTAGAGTCAACTTCCAAAACTTTAAACTCTAAGAAGGAGGTTTTTTTTTTTTTTTGCATTGAGTCGCATATCATTTTAACATATACAAGTCGAACTTTATTATACTTTTTTTTTGGCTCATTACCCTTGGGCAAAGTTTCATCAATTCTCACCATTCTAATTGTAAAATGTTCAGCATGTTCAGAAAAAGGATGCTTGTAAAATTCTCATCTCTAATTGGTGCACTTTTTGAAATATTCAGTATCCTCCGCAAAATTTTGGCCCATTGAAATGAATGGAGAACATCGATCACAATGGAAACCACATAGATGTTTAACTGTGATGTCACTTAATCATAGATATTACAAAACTACTTGAATATTATGCTTGTTATTCTGTTTTTTTTTTGTTTTTGGCGCCATAGCCTCATTCAAGTTTAATTGATTCTCACTGTTCCAATTATAAAATGTTCAGCATGTTCAGAAAAAATACTGCTTGTAAAATAAAGATCTTAACCTTTGTACTTTTAAAATATACAATAATTGTTCAATGTAAGTCAATTTATCTGCACTAAAATTAGCTTCTTGCAACTTCCCTTGCAGTCACTGCTCTCATTGTTCTACTAAGAGACTTTTAATTTTAAATTTGAACATTTTTTTTTTTTTGTGTCTTAAAAATTTAGAACTTTCTTAGAGGTCCCATATATCTCATGTAATTTTAGACCCTTTTCTGATTTCACTTGAGTTTTTATTTCTATTATTTCAAAATTAGGTTTAAAATTAAGGGGTTTTTTTGCCCATTGAAATGAATGGAGGAAATTGGTCAACATGAAAACCACACAGGTGTGAAACTGTGATGTTTGACTGTTACAAAACTAAGTGTTGAGCTTGTTTTTAAACATTTTAAGCTCAAATCCAGTCTGTTATTTTATTTTAAGCAATTTTTTACAATGTAAATGAATATGTATACTCATGAATTAGCTTCATACAACTTTACTTTATCTCTTTCCTTCATATGACTTCAAATAATACGCTTTAACATACAGTTTTATGGGTCTTATGAACTGAAAAATGTAGTGTTTTCTTTGAGGTCCCATATATTTTATATAAATTTAGAGCCTTCCCTGATTAAACTTGAGTTTTTATTTCTATTATTTCAAAATTAGTTGTAAAATGTAAAGGTTTTTTGCCCATTGAAATGAATGGAGATAATCGGTCAACTTGAAAACCTCATCAATGTTCAACTGTGATGTTTGACTATTACAAAACTTATTGTTAAGAACATTTTGTGCTTGTTTTTAAACATCTAAGGCTCAAATTCAGTCTCTAAATCTGCTTTTTTAGTTTGTTTTACGCAAAGTTTTCCATAAAAGTACATTTGTTTATTTAGGAATTGGCTTTACTTTACAACTTTGCTCAATATGACTTGAAATTATACATTTTAACACTTTTTTAAAATGTCTTATAGCTTAAAAAATGTCTTATTTTCTTAGAGGTCCCAAATATCCCACATTATCATCTGCATTTTTTTTCATTTTTACTTTTTTCCAAAATTTTTCTGCCCTGAAATGAAATTTAAGACAGTTTGATACAGTTTAATTTTGCGTCTCTTTAGTTTTGGAAAGACTCTACCTGTGTGTGATAGTTGGTGTGTGTGTGTGAGTTTTTCACCTGCTGGCTGGTTTGTGCTGCTGCTGGTCACTAACTGATCACCTGTCCATAACTGTTCATCTATCTGTGAAGCTGATTGGCTGCAGTCTAAGCCCCGCCCTCTTCCTGTCTCTCCCTCAGTCCACCGTTCCACAGCCCACCTTCTCCATGCCCGTCACCGTGCCAGTATCCAATCAGAACGCAGCAGCAGCGGCGGCGGCGGCGCTCCAGTTCAGCAACAACCCGGGCGGCGCCCTGGTCACCACCACCTCCTTCGTCACCTCCACCCTCACAGACCCACGCCTCCTGTCGCCACAGCAACCGGCTCTGCAGAGAAACACAGTGTCGCCGGGGTTACCACAGCGACCAGCCAGCGCAGGTAAGAAGCACTAGAGAGAGAGAGAGAGAGCGAGAGAGTGAGAGGACTGTGTCAACACCAAACAAAAATACACATTTTCATCCAAACAAGCTCCAGCTTTGATGCTCGGCAGCCGATGAGTTTTCACTCCTAAAGAAGAAAAAAAAATTCAGAAAAAAGGAGCCGCACAGACAAAAAAACTCCAAACATGACTGAAGGATGAAAGACTTCAAAGTTCCCACCCACACCGTTTGATTGACAGGTGCTCTGCTGCAACACAAAAACAGCCTCAAAAATAAAGAAATGCACATTTCCTTTGGAGTTAAAGATTAAAAACCAGGCTTGTTTTTTTCAGGTGGATCTGAAAACGTGCTCTTAATCGCTCCTTCAATACTTTATCAAGCTTTTTAAAGAGATAAAGGAAGATTAAAGCAGCCTGAATTACTCTTAATGTGCATAATGTGTAAAAACAAACAGCGTAACCACTAGATCACGTTCAGAGAAAAGAGGAATAAAGAGAAGAAATCACCTCAGAAACTTTAAACAAATTAGAATCAGTCTGCATGAACAAATTTTCATATTTAAGAGCCAGATTTTCTTCTTTTTAAAGTTGTCGCATCACTTTCTCTAAACCGACCAAACCCCACTGAAAAAAACACTCATTTTAACTCATTGAATTTTGCACCTTTTTAGTTAAAGCACGACTCATATTGATCTGTTTGTTGGTGTAAAAGTGTGTTTTTGGTGACTCTTTGGTCCCAGTGTGGCAGCAGAAAATCACACAATAACATAAAAACACTGATCGATAGAAGCAGAGAGAAAACCAGCCACTTCAGGATCCTGCAAAGTAAAAATAGTGATTTTGTGAATGGAGTTTGGTGCATTGAAACAGAGCGGGGCTGCAGCTGTTTCTGGGCTTATTTAAAGTTTTTAATCCTTTATGACCCAACACACTAAATCTGCAGAGAATATATTTACATGTTTACATGCTACAGTGTCATTTTTTTGCATGAAAATTCTGCAATAGATCAAACCAACCCTTATATCGACCACTTAATGTAAATACTTATGTTCAGACTAACTAGAAAAACTGCTGCAATGTGTAGTAAACCACAAAAATTAGACTTTTACTCATATATTTTTAAATACACAAATGTATGGCAGCAAATTCCTGCGAGTTAAAAAATGAAAAGAAAATTCGGCTTTGTTGAGATTTTTTTTTTTGCCTATTTAAAGTCATAAACAAGATGACAACATTAAAAGTCAAATTCAAGATTTGTGAAGTCAAATAATCATAAAGTTTGAAGTTATGAGATGGAGAAGTCACAATTAAGAGATCAAAGTCAGAATTATGAGGGTCATAGTTGAAATTAAGCTGAAATAAAGTTGACATAATGAGTTGAAAATTCTAAATACGGAAAAAAAATGTCGAAATTCTGAGATAAAAAGTCTGAAATTATGACTTTAAGATGAAAATTTGAGATAAAAAGGTTGAAATTATGACAAAAGTCTAAAATAAGACATAAAAAGTTAAAATAATGGGATAAAAAAGTTGAAATTATGAGATAAAGTGATAATATTTTGTAAACAAAGTTATAATCATGGGATAAAAAGTTGTCACTATGACAAAAGTGTAAATTCTGAGATTAAAGTCAAATTTCTTAGACTAAAATCACACTATTGTGAAAAGTAAATTGTAACTATGAGATAAAAAGTCTAAAATAAGAGATAAAAACTTGAAATTGTTAGATTCAAAAGTTGAATTATGAGATAAAAAGGGGGAAGTAAGACAAAAGTCTTAAGTGAAAAAAAGTTTTAACTATAGGATAAAAAATTGAAATGGTGAGATAATGTCATAGTTTTTTGCAAACAAAGTTCAAACTGTGGGATGAAAAGCTGAAACTGTGACAAAATTATAAGTTATGAAATGAAAAAAAACACCCTTTTGTGATAATTAAATTGAAATTATGAGATAAAAACTCAAATTTCTGACAAACTTGAAATTATGAGATACAGGAAAATGAGATAAAAAGTCAAAACTATGAGATAAAAGGTAGAAACTGTGCGATAGAAAGTAAGAAACCTCCCTTAACAGTGGTTTTACTTTGGAGTTAAGTCTATCTGCTGTTAAATATCATAGAGAAATGGATTGTGGGTAAATTGAGACTTAGTTTAAAAGTGTCTCTAACACAAATGAGGTATCGTCTGTGTTTGTGGATTATTATTACACAACCTTTTATCAAAGCTTTTATCTCCTAATTTTGACTTTTTAATCTCATAGATGTAATAAATCATGATAAATAAAATCTGTGATGTGACAGAATCTGACCCAGGTTAAAAATTCAGGGACCAAAAATGCTCATTTACACTCAGAGATGATGTTTCCTGCTGTCACAGTCTGTTTTAAAGCTGCAGGAAGAATCAATCTGTCTGACAAATGCAGGATTTTATTCATCTACCAGTCTGAACTGACACTTTGGGCTCAGGCAGCAGAGAGAGTGTGTGTGTGTGTTGTCGTCCCGTGAATAACTCCTGTTTGCTCTCATAAACACACTCCGCCTTTTAATGACACACATCCATCTCTTCCTCCTGCGTCTGTGCGGCGAGCCCATCTTTCACCCCCCCCCCATACACACACACACACACACACACTAAAAGGATTTATGCCCCCCCCCCCCACAGTTTCTGCGTCTGAGACGATGTTACTTATCGAGCTTTGTTCCCGAGCAGCGTAATCTCATTGTAAGTCAGAATCAGGTGATGTAACGTGCAACAAATGCATTACAGCATCTTTCATAACATGCCGTTCTCTGAGGCAGGAGGGTTTCACATGCCGCTAATCACCCCCCCTCCCTCCCTCTACGGCTGCTGCTCATAACTTCAGCTGTGGGAATGCTCTGCAGCCTCTGCTATGCGTCCCACATTTGCAGAGATGTATTGGGTTCAGCGTGTTTGCTTTTTGGTGTGTTTCCATGCGTGCAGCAGCCAGATCCTCTGCAGACGCCCCCCATGACCTCAGCGCTCGATCTCTCTGTCCCACAAAAGCTCAACTTAGACTGAAGAAGAAGAAACACAGAAACACAGGGAGGAAATGTTTGCTTCAATGATTATGACTGAGTAAAGTTCCTGTGAGGAGTTTCTGACTGATCCTGAAAAAGTCTCATATCTGAGTCATGAAATCGGGTCTTTATTCTATGAAACCTGTGTTATTTGAACACATCTTTAAACTATTAAAATATAACATGTTTTTTTGTGTTTTGGTTCCTCAAACCCCCAAAATGTCAGGTGGTGCAACCGTCCTGACAAGTATCCACAGTAATTAAACTCTAAAAATTGAATGTCAGTTATTGTAAATGGAAATTAAAAATACAGTGGCATTATTTTATGCTTCAACCTTTTTAAATAAAACATTCTTTGCAAAGAAAAAGAATTTTAAAGCTGTTGAGAAATGTAAAAAACTTTTGTCCTGTAATTTTCACCTTGTCAAATGTCAGGGTGGTGCAACCGTAACATTAGACTTTTATTTTAAAGTGAAGAGAATAAAACAGGAAACAGGAAACTGCATCAGCCAGAGGAGCCCAAATGACATTTGNTCTTGAATCCCATTAGCAGGGACAGATAGAGTCTGTGGCTGTGGTGATAGATACTGACTCTCTCTCTGTCTCGGGGTGAGGTGTGCCAGGAGAAATCAATACGTTTACATTAAGTTGGCCTGGGTGCAGCAGAGGAATGTGCCAAACGGAGCTCCAGTATTGATATCAGTGTTTCAGGCCTATTAATGAAAGAGTATACTCTCTCTATTAAAACGCTGCTCTTAAAAGTTTGTTGAGATCGATGCACGAGTGGAGCTAAAAGAATCACTGTTTCTCAAACACTCGAGTTTAAACACCGAAGAGACAACGAAGTCTTTTCTGTGTCTTGTAAAGATTTGTCTCTTTAAAAAAAAATGTTACGGGGCGCAGATGGCCTAGTGGATATGGCCACGCACCACGAGGTCTGCCCTCGAGTGGGTGGCCTGGGTTCGAATCCTGCCTGTGGCCTGTTTCTCACTCTCTCCCCCTTTCCTACTCTATCCACTGTCCTCCTTTATCCAATTAGAGGCAGAAAAGCCCAAAAATATCTTTAAAAATGTTATGAAGTGCACAAATCTATGATACTTAAGTCACACAGCAGTATTTCCACGTCATTCTAACTCCTTCTCAGCTCATAGGGAACATTGGGCCTAGCACCATTTAGCATTGACATTGTATGAGTGGCTTACAGCATAACCCTGGTATGTAAACAATACAACCATAGTTACATTTTGGATGCATACAGGCACAGAAAAAGGAAAAACATCCACTCAAGCACTCCTGTTTTTATGCTGCTACTGTTTAAAATGTTTTGGTGTGGTCGTGTAATTTGTTGAAGCATTTTATATATCCGTCACCACTGGCTGTAAAATACATTTGCCGCCCTTGGTAATAGAGAAACGTCCTGTTTTCAGAGAGAATGAAACTTATCTACCTCATAAGACAAATAATATGAAAAAACGTCTTTTTTTTGTTTTAGAGGAAATTGCCTAGATAAGCATTAAACATACTTGAAATTGTTTTGACAGTCAGCGAGTGGACACTAAATGCATCCTAGGAGGCTAAATGTTAAAAAAGACGCTAATGCCTGAAACACAAGCTGATAGCTAGAACATGGACTCAATGATTAAAGAGATGCTAAATGCTAAAACACTTATTGGAGGCTAAAACAGGCGCTAAAGGCTTGAATACAATCCATCAAAACTTTATTTATAAAGCACTTTTCATACAAGTGATGGAGCACAAAGAGCTTTACATTCAATTAAAAACATGTTTACAAGCTAAAGGCTAAAACCATAGACTGTATAATGAGTGGACGTAACGACGTTTGGCTCAAACTGAAGCCTCCAGCAGATGCTCCGCCCCCTGGTGTCTGGCTGCAGTATAGGTCATAAGCCCCGCCCCCTGGTGTCTGGCTGCAGTATAGGTCATAAGCCCCGCCCCCTGGTGTCTGGCTGCAGTAAAGGTCACAAGCCCCGCCTCCCCATGTATTCCAGATATGAGCCGGGAAAACTTTAAAAAATTACGATACCTCGTAGAAACGTTTCTCTCATCTTTACTCTAAGGTGGTATGATGATGTCATCTGGCTGCATGGTGTTCAGGTGTTTTTTTTTCTGAGAAGTTAGTTTCTCATTAGTTATTGGACGTTAAAAACCGTGATATAAGTTTCGTTTTACGATAGTTGACAGCTGCCGTTCGTGAGTAGTTTTTATCGGGGATATAAGAAACTTCGGGAAAGAGCCAAAAGGAGACTAAACCTTCTGAAGAAGAAGAAATAAATATTTTTGTTTCTCTTTTTTACTTGGCTCCACCGGAAATTCTCTACTGCGCAGACTCTGGCCGCACAATGGCGGCTAGAGAAACGGGTTTTTGGCTTCAAAAACGTAGAACGGTGACAGGAGGAGCCACGCTGTTTATTCTATATACAGTCAATGACTAAAACAGGAGCTAAAAGCTGAGGATACAGGGATGAGCTAACATCACCGAGACATTAATTCTAGAGAAAAAAAAAGTCTCTGGGGTCAACAGAAATTTGTGATGTAAAAACGGGGTCAGAGCCCGATTGAAGTTGGAACCTCTGAGATAAAAGGTTGGAGTTTGTAGTTGGGTTCAGTATCAGACATTTGTGCTTCTGTAACTTAGTCACGGTTCATCTCTGTGTCCAAACATGAAACTTTTTCATCCTTAAAGTCAGGTGACCTGATCCACCTGGCTGCTCCCTCCATCCTCCTCTCTCCAATCCCTGACTCCTTTTTCCTCCTTTCTTCTTCCTCCTGTCAGGTTTAGTTCTTCCCCTCTTCTCTTTTACTTCCTCTCCTTTTGTTTCTTCCCTAAACTCTTTCCTCTCTCTCTCACATCTTTCCATTCTTCCTCAACCCTCTCCCCCTTTTCTCTCCCCCTTTTTTCTCCTCCTCCTCCTCTTGTGTTGGATCCGTCGTTCTCAGCTGTTGTCCTGGGACTCAGGGCTTCGGGAATGTCACCATTGACGTCACCCGGCATTCCTCACATTCCCACGCCCAGCCTCGTGTAACGAGAGACATCACACACACTCACACACACACACAGAAACAGAAAGCGTGCAGATACACTCGTACACTCAGGAACATGTGTTGAGTTTACAGAGAGGCACTTATAACTAGTTCACTGACATAAATTAAGACGCAGACACATCAGCGTGTTTCTGTGACTCACTCACACACTCAGAACAGGAGTGTGTTCATGCAAACTACATGTAATCACACACACACACACACACACACACAAACACTCATACAGTGTGAAAATACAGACATCTAATGGTGCAGGGAAGTCTCTACAAAGTTAAAAGTTCCACAAACTTTTCTTTTAGTTTCTAGTTTAGTTTCTGAGTTTGTTTATGTTTCCATCAGCTTAAGGACTTTAAATTGTTCAGTGTAACATTAACACTTTCTAATATTATATTATTTATCACAACAAACTCTATAGTTCAGCAGGTCTGTGTTTTATCAGGGTTTGACATTAATTCTCTGACCCTGAGGACAGATCTCCTTATTTATTTACACACACACACACTGCAAAAACTGAAATCTAAGCAAGTCATTCTGTCTTATTTGTAGTAAAAATTGTCTTATTGTTCTTAATTTGAGCCACATTCACCAGATCAGGTCATAAAAATGTCTTATTTCAAGTTTTTTTAAGACAAAAATGAGGTGTAAATTGCTTGTAACAACTCAAAAAAATCTGCCAATGGGATAACAGAGAAGCAGGAAACTTTTAAAAGTATCATAACATCATATTTTTCCAATATCTTGCAGCTCTAGTACGACTGTATCCTTTTGGTAATTTAGTGTACTGGCCCTTTAATAGGACTTTTTGCACCTTTTTGCTCTCAAAGCTGCAATTTGTCGCATTTTTGTGCCACTGTGTGTTTCTTTCAACGATTTATCGTCACACTCTTCGAGCAGCAACACTTCGTTTGAGGGAAAAAGGCATCAGGGGTCCAGTTAGAGGAGTGTGTGAGAGTAACACACACACACACACACACACACAGATATGTACTCGGTGTTCTCTGTGCCTGTAATTCATGTCTCACAAGTGCCCTCAGGCCCGAGCAAATCCCCGTACAGTCACACACACACACACACACACACACATACAAACAATTTCATGATCGTGTGTGTGTGTGTGTGTGTGTACAGGTGTGTGTGTTGAGTGTCGTAACTCCAACTCAACCACAAAGCCACCGCCCGTTTCTCTTCACCCACAAAAATGAACGTAACCAGCAACAAATTCCCATCTGTGACGCACTTCTCTGCTACACACACACACACACACACACACACACACAAACACACACAGGAGGATTTCCCAGAAACACCTGCTGCTGTGAAGTCGTCCTTTTCCTCTTCTCCCCCGTGCACCACCCGTCTCACCTGTCTCCCCCTGATTGAGCTGTCACAGCGACTTGTTGTTGTCGGGACTCGTCCATAAACTCACACACACACACACACACACACACACACACACACACACACACACACACACACACACACACACACACACACACTGTGTGTGTGTGTGTGTGTGTCTCCCAGGAGTGTGTGTGGCTGAGATGAAGCAGATTCACATGCCACTGTCGTCTGGAGGCGGCAACATGGCGAACAGTTATCTACTATCACACACACACACACACACACACACCAGGGCTTTGGGTGTCCATGGGGAATACAGGATGTGTGTGTGTGTGTGTGTGTGAGTGTGTTTTAGTGTGTGTGTGTTGGGAAAGTCCCTGCTTCAGTTAAGTCCTTTTTCTGACCTCAGCTGTGTGAACTTTCTGTTGTTTCCTGGACTCAGTGTCACCAACGACTCAGAGTTTTAAATACAGACGGTGACAGAGGTGGTCTTACACACACACACACACACACACACNTGTTTATGAACAAATTGATGGATGGACAGATGGATGGATGGATGGAATGATGGATGGATGGATGTTTATGAACAAATTGATGGATGGACAGATGGATGGATGGATGGAATGATGGATGGATGGATGTTTATGAACAAATTGATGAATGGACAGATGGATGGATGGATGGATGGACAGATGGATGGATGGATGGAATGATGGATGGATGGATGTTTATGAACAAATTGATGGATGGACAGATGGATGGATGGATGGAATGATGGATGGATGGATGTTTATGAACAAATTGATGGATGGACAGATGGATGGATGGATGGAATGATGGACGGATGGATGTTTATGAACAAATTGATGGATGGGTCTCCATGAATTCATATTTGTAAATGGATGGATGGATATGTTAAGATGGTTGGATGTATGGATGAATGAATGAATGGAAAAGTCTTAATGGATGGACAGATGGCTGGACAGAGGAGTCTTATCGATGGATGTTTGTTGGTTGCATGGATGGATGGATAATTGGATTGATGGATAAATGGATAAATGGACTGATGAATGAATGGATGAGTTTTAATGGATGGATGTTTGATGGATGGACAGATAAGTGGAGGATGGATTAAGTTGGATGAATGAATGAATGAACGGATGTTTATCCTCACGTTCTGTTACCTTTTTTATTTCATCACACAAATTGTCCAAAGATTAAATATTTTACACCGTCGTCTTCATCCTTCTCTTTTCTGACATGAGCTCAGAACAAATGAATCATGTTTATCTAAAGTTATAAAAACTGCTTTATTTGTTTTATAATCAGTGAACATGTTGATGTTTGGAGTGATGAAGGTGTGAGAGCTCTGAGAGGATGATGAAAGCTTCAGGTGCTGACAGGATGTAACCATTTAAAGCTTTTTATCGTATGTCACTTTGTTTTTGTGCATATGAGGCTCTGATAGCAGCGATCAGTGAAGCATTCTGGGAGAAAATCAGTGGATCTGAGCTGGTGATGTATGAAAACAAACCTCAGAGGTTGAGTCGTCAAAACTGACTCAGTGCAGGAGATTTTTTTTTTTTTTTTTAACACAGTTACGTGGAGAGAGTCCAGGGACATTAGTGTGTGTTCTCAGCGAGCGAGAGAGCGAGGAACAAAAGAAAGAGAGAGAGAGAGAGAGAGAGAGAGAGAGAGAGGCTGTTTGAAGTGGAGGAGCTGCAGAAAATCACAGCGTCGCCAAAAAACAGTGTTTGAGCTGCAGAACCGATGAGGAGCATGTGGCGCCACAGAGCGATCCAAGTCGCTAATGAGAACACACACACACACACACACACACACACACACACACACACACACACACCAGGCAAACAGTTCACAGGTAGATCCAGGCTGGAAAAACATGAACAAACAAACATCCTCAAACTGTTTCCTCTCTCTCTTTCTCTCTCTCTCTCTCTCGTTTTCTGCAGCGAACGGCTACATCAGCGCCTCTCGGAGCGGTCCGGAGGAGAGGCATAGGTTGCCGTTGTCGGACCCCCCCTTTCAGCACGACCGCTTCAGAGGCGGGGGCGGGTCAGGAGTCTACCAGTTGTCGGCGTTCGGCCTGGACTCCCAGTAGTGGAGCGTCTCGCCGTTCTCGCTCAGTCAGCTGGTGAGCAAAACTACGGCAGCCTCACAGGGACAAACTCAGGGTCAAAACCAGGGAAATAATCTCATTTAAACTATTTTTCTCTATACTGCAATAACAATTTGTTTGGGTTTATTTTAAGGTCCCCTATTTTATTCGTTTTTTAAATAACACATAGTAGGAACATTGAAAACATTTGTTATTCCAATTCTGGTCATTTTTCACTCTTATTTTGCCATTTTTGGACCATTTTTTGTTTCCTTCTGAATATTTTTTAAGTCCTATCCCAGTTTTCTGCCAATTTGTGTTTCTTTTTGTCCATTCTGGTCACAATTTTTTGTTACCTTCTGACTATATTTATGGTTTTTTTTGTCCATTGCTGTCACTTTTTTGTATATTTTTTGCCACCTTCTGACTATATTTTAAGATCTATCTCATTTCTCTCACGAAGTTTGTTCCTTTTGTTCCTTTCTAGTCACTTTTCATTCTTTTTTGCCACTTTTGGATTACCATTTGTTGCCTTCTGAGTATTTTTGAAGTTTGGGTTAGGGATTTGAGTTGGGTTCTCTAGATTTCTCGTCAACCTTTTTGCTTCTGGCCATTTTCACCAATTTTCACTTTTTTGTAACTTTTTAACCTTTTTTTTGTTACATTCTGACCATTTTTCAAGTTTCCTCCCAATTCTCTCACCAATTTTTATTTATTTTGTGCCATTCTGGTCATTTTTCACTCTTATTTTGCCATTTTTGGACCTTTTTTTGTTTCCGCCTGAATATGTTTTAAGTCCTATCCCAGTTTTCTGCCAATTTGTCCATTCTGGTCACAATTTTTAGTTACCTTCTGACTATATTTTAAGCTTCGTTTCAACTTTTTTACTATTTTTATGGGGTTTTTTTTGTCCATTTCTGTCACTTTTTTGTATATTTTTTGCCACCTTCTGACTATATTTTAAGATTTATATCAATTTTCTGCCAAGTTTGTTTCTTTTTGTCCTTTCTAGTCACTTTTCATTCTCTTTTTGCCTCTTTTGGATTACCATTTGTTACCTTCTGACTATTTTTTAAGTTTGGGTTAGGGTTTTGAGTTGGGTTCTCTAGATTTCTCGTCAACCTTTTTGCTTTTGGCCATTTTCACCAATTTTCACTTTTTTGTAACTTTTTAACTTTTTTTTTGTTACAAAGTGTCCTCCCAATTCTCTCACCAATTTTTGTTTCTTTTTGTCCATTCTGGTCATTTTTCACTCTTATTTTGCCACTTTTGGCCAATTTTTTGTTCCCTTCTGACTAATTTTTAAGTTTTATCCAGATTTTCTACCAATTTTTGTTTCTTTTAATCCATCATAGTCACTTTTTACTCTTTTTTTGCAACTTTTTGACAGTTTTTTGCCACCGTCAGACTTTTTAAGTTTCGTTTCAACTCTCTTGCCATTTTTATGTCCATTTTGTCACTTTTCACTGTTTCCTGTCAGGTTTCCGTTAATTTTCTTGCTACCCTCTGAGTATTTTTAAAGTTTATCCCAATTCTCTTGCCAATATTAGTTTCTTTTTGTCCATTCTACTCACCTTTCTGTCCTTTTGCCCATTTTAGTCCACAATTTGTTACCTTTTGACTATTTTCAAAGTTTTTTTTCCAAATTTTCTTGCAATTTTTTGACTGTTCTTACCAATTTTCCTATTTTTTTTGCCACTTTAAGACCATTTTTTGTTACATCCTGACTATTTTTGAAGTTTTCTCCCAATTATTTTGCCAATTTTTGTGTCTTTTTTTCCATCCTAGTCACTTTTTACACCTTTTCTTTGACACTTTGGGACAATTTTTACTACATTCTGACTATTTTGAGTTTCATTTCAACTTTATGGCTATTTTTTTGTTGCTTTTGTCCATTTTAGTCACTGTTCACTGTTTCCTGTCACTGTATCAGATTATTTTTCACTACCTTCTGAGCATTTTCAACATTTTCTCCCAATTTTCTTCCCAAATTTTCCTTTTTTTTTAAATTATTGCTACTCTTTGCTTTTTTGCACCACTTTAATTGTTTCTCAGGCAAAGATAGTTTTCAACAGTTTCTCTTTGGTTGAATTAAACTTAACATAAAACATCTACTGTCAAAAAGGTCACAGGTATTCTGACAGGTTTGAGGTTATAGAAATATTGCACTTACTGCGATTAGAATATAGCAGTAGGGTAAATTGCGATTTAATCTTATTTGCGGTTAATTGCTCAGCGCTAGTTAAAATGAAGAATTTCTGCTACTTTCAAGCTTCAATTATAACCAAGAGCCAAAAGAAACCAAAGCAGCCCTACTTGTAACACAACTTTTTGTTATGTGAAGGTTGAAATCTTGAAAATGTGAAGGTTTGTGAGTCTGGCTCGCCAAAAAATGTTGTGCGTTTTTCATGAAAATACAGAATTTTATTACATTACCTTTTACTCTTGAGCAGGTTTTTCTTCCATCATCATCAGAAAACGAAACATGATCCACATTTAATGTTTCAAAAAATGCGTTATCACACCTTACATGCCGAAACATCAACATGCACTTCACTTTGTCTTCGTGCAACATGAGCTCAAAGACGTCACTTTCTCAGAGATGTAACCGCCCTGTCTTTTTACTCCCCCCTCCCTCGCCCTCGCCGCCCGCTCGCCGCGCAGACAGAGGAAGAGCTGGAGTTGGTGAGTGAGGTGAATAGACTTTCAGACTTTCAGACTTCCTGGATTGTGGTGTCCGACTCTGTGTGATCTCACCCAGCATGAGCGTGATCTCGCTCAGCGGAGGAGCAGAAAGATCAGCGCTGCCACCAAAAAACACGCCACGCAGAGTTCAGCTGGTTGCAAGGGTTTCTGGGAGATCTGGAGTTTGTGGGTTCAGATGCTTTTCTGTTACGAGCTGAAACAGGACAGAGCAGCAAACTCTGAGTCCAAACACACGTCCTTCAGACCTTAAACCTCTGAGGAGTTTCACCTGTAAAAACCTGAAAAGATACAGAATTTATCAGACAGGAAGTACAAACATGGCTCCAAACCTCATGTTTTAAATCATAAAGCCTGTAATTTGATGGTTTTAATTATGCAGAAAAACTTAAATGACATCTTTTTCAATCAAGTGTCACATTCTGAGTGTCATAATAATATAATACATTTGCAAAAAAACTGCAAGGGAACACAAAACTGTTGTGATGCAATGCAAATGTACTGCGAGGGAACGTATAAGTATTTCAAGAGAACACAAAAGTATCATGAGAGAATTTAAAAGTGTTGTGAGGGAACATATAAGCAGTGTGAGGGAACGCAAAAGTATTGTGAGGGGAGAAGTGTTGTGAGGGAACTTAAAACTATCGCAAGGGAACACATGAGTATAGTGAGGGAACGCAAAATTGCTGCAAGGTAACACATGAGTATAGTGAGGGAACGCAAAATTGTTGCAAGGGAACACATGAGAGTAGTGAGGGAACGCAAAATTGTTGCAAGGCGACACATGAGCATAGTGAGGGAACGCAAAATTGTTGCAAGGTGACACACAAGTATAGTGAGGGAACGCAAAATTGTTAAATAATGAGCAGATTGATCAAATCAAATGAACAACATTGAGTTTTGATGTTAAAGACTGAGTGTAAAAACTGCAGTTTGCAGCATTTTCTATCAGCGGCAGCAAAACATCAACCACAGTTAAATATGAACACGTCACATTTCATCCACCTGCTCCTTAATCTTCCTTCAAACAATAAAATGTGGTGATTCAACTCCAGATTAAGAGGAGCAGGATTATAAAAAGTGTATTTCCTCTCAGATAGGAAAAAGTGCATCCTTCAGAGAAAAGAGAAATATTTGAAAAAGTTTGTGCAGAAGCGTCGCTGCCTCTGAGTAATTAATGTATAAATCTCAGAGAGAAAGTTCCAGAAAAGCAAAGAAACTGTGGCAGCGAGGAGCTCAGTGACATTTGTGCTGCACAAACAGAGAAACCAGCGAAGATTCAAGCAACTCCGGCAACCAGCTGACTGTGTGTGTGTGTGTGTGTGTGTGTGTGTGTGTGTGTGTGTGTGTGTGTGTGTGTGTGTGTGTGTGTGTGTGTGTGTGTGTGTGTGTGTGTGTGTGTGTGAGGGAGCTGCTCAGCATGTGCATGTTTGGTTTTTATCTGCGTGTTGATGCTGCGAGGATCAGAGACCCATCACAAAGTCTCAAACCTGGAGACACACACACACACACACACACACACACACACACACACACACACACACAAACAAGGAAAAAAGTTAAAGTTAATGTGAAAAAAAAGTTGAAATTTTTACTTCTTATCTCAACTTTTTAATCCCAGAAGTCAGACTTAATTATTTCAATATTTGATTTTTTTTTTTTAATTATTATTTTATTTTGACTTCAGTTTCTTGCAATTTTGATATATCTAAAAATTTTGATCTTACTTAGGATTTTGACCTTTTATCTCAAAATTTTCACTTTGCATGAAATAATTTTTTATTTTCATCAGAATTTTTTTTTTCTAATCTAATTTTAAATTATTTCAAAACTCACACGGACCAACTTATCTCAAAATTGTGACTTTTTAATCTCATCATAATAAATTTTCATTAGAATTTTTTTTAAATTGATTTTTATATTATATGAAAATTGTGACTTTTTATCTTATTGCACTAAATTTTTATTCGAATTTTTAAAATTTATTTTTATGGTATTTCAAACTTTTGACTGTAGTTTCTTACAATTCTGAATCATTATCTCAAAATTTTGACTATTTTGGCCAAAATTTTTACTTATCTCAACTTTTCTTAGAACTTTGACTTTATATTTCTTTGACTTTTTTGTCATTATTTTGCATTTTTTATCTCAAACATTGACTCCATTTTTCAAATTGTTGACTTCATTATCAAAGAATTTTGACTTATCCCAAAATCTTGACATTTTATGTGAATATTTTGACTTCTAAAATTTCAAAATTTTGCGGTTTCATCTCCTAATTTTTAATTTTTATCTTAAAATCTGACTTCATTATTAGAAAATACTCACTTTATTGAGAAATTTGACCTTTTTTTTCAAAATTTCGACTACATATTGGCCAAAAAAGTTCTGAAAAAGGCCAAGTTTTCATTCTTTTTGAACAGAAACAGGCTTCCATAATAATGAATTACCACAGAGATAGAAAGAAAGAAATATATTTCTCGTTGGAATGAATATAAAACATGCTTTAAAATAATGGTTAAAGTTGAATTTATGTTTTGAGGTATATAGATATTGAGCCAAAAAATGAGAAACGTGTTGGGAAAAAGAGGAAGCATGGTCACACTGTGCATGTTTCTCTGCAGAAGCAAAAGAAAACACACACACACACACACACACACACACACACACTGGTCTCCTCCGTCAGCCTCGTGGATGCATGTGTTCCTGTCAGCATGACTCTCTGCAACAGCGCCGCCTCACATAACACCTTCCACCGTGACGCTACATCACACAAACGCCCGGCCCTGGCGACAGCGTTGCCGTGCCAACGCCACCTTGAGATGCGAGACACCTTTCATCCTGCACGCAGATGTTAAAGTGTCACAGAAAAGTTAAACGCCTCCGAGAGAAGTGAGGAGCCTCGATGTTTCTCACAGGCAACTGAATCGTGTGTGTGTGTGTGTGTGTGCGTGTGTGTGTGTGTGTGTGTGTGTGTGTGTGTGTGAATCACATCCTGCATGAAGCCACGTCTGACTCTACATATCAGAGCTCTGCTGTGTTTGTTCTAGAATATTTCCGTGTGTTTAAGCTGCCAATAAAGCGTCAAATGAAGCAGAAAAGTGAGGTTAGAAGTTAATCAGAGTTCATCAGAGGTTAACACACACATTTTGACTCCACACACACACACACACACGCTCTGCAGGCTGGAATATTCCAGTAGTAACAGCGTTATTAAAATGTTCTCAGGCTCATTACCAGCTCTCTGCTCTGGCTCTAACGTTCGCTGGAGAGCACATGCAAACTATTATCATCACCGGCGTAGAAAACGGTTGAAGTCATTCGCCGTGAACTCGTAAATCTGCGACCATAAAAGGAGACGAGAGCGCGTTTGTTGTGGAGCGGAGGCAGGTTCTCTCACGACATGGAGGCGCTGGATTCACACATCCGTCAAGATCCTCTACTCCAACCTTTTCTAACTCAGGGCCAACTTTTTAATCTCAAAAACTTTTGCAGCCCATCTTTAACCCCGTAAATACGGAGGTCACACAGTCATGGACGAACATGGGCACTAGAGCTGAACGATTTTAGAAAAAGATCTAATTGCGATTTTTCTGGCAGATATCACGATTTAAATTCGATTCACGATTTTCTTTGAATCAAACTTTAGTGAAGTTTTCACAATGTACAGTGACATTTACAAACTTGACAGAAAATTACATCAAACCATTGAAACATCCAAAGCTTTTACTCTAATGTGAGGATGAAAATAAAAACTAAAGGTAAGAATTGTTTCAGACTTTTAAATAAAAGGTCAATATTTTAATATGAAAAGTGGAAATTTTGAGAAATTCTGAGACAAAAAGTCAAGATTTTGAGATGAAACTTCTTAAGTTTAAGAAATCAATTTAACATTATGTGAAAAAAGTCCAAACTTTCTCATTTAAGGTAAAAATTTTAAGATGAAAAATGTCTAAGATAAAAAGTCTACATTTTGAAATAAAAAGTAGAAATTTTGATATAGAAAGTCAAAACTCTAAGATTTAAGTCGAAATAATGAGAAATAAAAAATAAAAAGATTTTTCAATAAGTTTTCGAATTTTGACTCTTCTCAAAACCTCACACCTATTTCTGCTTTTTCTGAGCTTGACTTTTTAAATTGTATTTTTAGTTTTAAAAACTGAAGAACAAAAGGAGATATCTTTGACTCTTTTAAAAATGATGTAGCGCAAAATATCCTTAATTGTGTCAAGTTAAATAAAACTAAATCAATAACAATCCCAAGGAAAAAAGGATTTTTCCAACAGTCTCACACTCAAAGACAGGTGTGTGTGAAACAGCTGATATAACAGATCCTGGGTCAGTCAGGAGCAAAAAGAAATCACGGCTTTATCGATCACATGATCACGATGTCTGAAATTGCGACTTCGATTAAAACACGATAAATCGTTCAGCCCTAGTGGGCACCCCTGGATTTTTTTCCAAAAAAATGTTGCAATTACAAATGTTTTTGGTATAAATGTGTTTATTTCCTTGACGTGCATTGGAAAAACACACACACAAAAAACAGAAGAAAAAAGTTAAAATTGACAGAATTTTACACAAAACAAAAATTGTGCAGGACAAAATTGTTGGCATCGTTTTAGAATCGTGGGTAAATCATTTAATTTCAAGCACGTGATTCTTGTTTTAACAGGTGCTGCTAATATAGAAATCACACCTGACACTTTTTTATAACATATAAATAATTGAACATTTTTAACTCTTTAGAAACTCACGTACTACACTTACTTTTCACTGACTGGCATTTACGACCCAATTGTTCAATCTAAAACCTGAAAAAGTGGCAGAATCTTCAGATTCTGTAGTTTCCCACTGTACCTGAATGCATCATAAGTAACATCAATAATGTGTTAACAGAGCCGAAGAGATAAGATGTTGCCTTGATGTTCATGTCCTCTCTGAAAATGTACAGAAAATCCACATTTTGATAAATTCTGCCCTAAATAATGAACATGCACCGTGTGTTTGCTCTTCAAAAACCTCTTTAATTTTGCCTGAACTCTTGGTTGAAACATTTTTTGCATGAACAAAAAGATCGTCTACTAAAGAGTCCACTTTCCTGTAGAAGTGACGCCTCCCAGTCTTTAACTTCCACCATTCTTTCTCTTCTGTTTTCCCAGCATGCTCAGCGGCTAGGCGGCTCCCAGGTGGCACAGTCCCTCACCACACCTGTGGTCTCCGTGGCAACGCCCAGTCTCCTCGCTCCTTTCTCTGGTATGCAGACGGCTTATAACACCGGTAAGGAGATGGATGATGATGTTTACACACACACATGTAAAACAAACAGAATAAAAACTCTGAATAAAGAAAAACAACAACCTTGATCCTCTGTTAAAGCAGGTTTATCTTTACTTTAATTTAAAATAAATGAGATGAGGTGATTTCTGGTTTTTGTAATCTATCTTTACAAAATCTCCGAAAGCATAACAACATCTTTCAAGGAGTAGATTTAAGATTTAACATTAAACTCTAAAAATTGAATGTCAGTTATTGTAAATGGAAATTAAAAAATACAGTGGCATTATTTTATGCTTGAACCTTTTTAAATAAAACATTCTTTGCAAATAAAAAGAATTTTAAAGCTGTTGAGAAATGTGAAAAACTTTTGTCCCGTAATTTTCACCTTGTCAAATGTCAGGGTGGTGCAACCGTAACATTA
>RPOG01004363.1:0-45832 GCA_008086565.1 Thalassoma bifasciatum
TTTCAGTCGATTTTACGAACCTGCTGCTGCAGAAGCAGCTGCTGCAAACCGTCTGTGATTAGAGCAGTCGTGGGTGCGAGCACCTGCGGCGCCTGTTGGGAGGCTTCATTCAGAGCCAGATTGGAGGTTTGAGGCACTGTCGGTCCTTTAGGAGACGGGAGGTGGTGGAGGGGCTGAGGCTGAGGATCAGGGAGGCTAATACTGCTAACAGCCTGAGGAGGAACTGGGAGAGGAGAGGAACTAGCAGTTTGTACAAGGTTGATGTGAGCATGGAGGGGTGCTGTGGGGGACTGTGGTGAGGTGGGAATGGTTTCTGTGTGAGAGGAGAAGTTAAATGTGATTTCATTGCTCTCGAAGATTATAAGTGTGAAAGATATGTTGAATGAGTTACTACAATCTTTATCACAACGTCACAAAAAATGAGACAAAACTCTTATTCAAAGAAACTTAACTGGGTTAAATACCTGGTTTGGGCTTCGTCTCTCTGACAGGTGTGGTGTTGCTGGACAACAAAGAAAAAAGTATAAATAAACAGCTCTTTGTTTCTCAGTGAATATTTAAACTGAACTCATACAGGTGAGATGTGTCACCTTGTGTCCTCTTTCCTTCTGGGAGCTGCAGGTTTGACTTGTTGGCTGAAAATAAGAGCAGGAAATGAGTCACTACTGATGAACATGCTTGTGTCATTATGCTTAGTAGGGCTGGGCAATTAATTGCAAATTAGATTTAATTGCAATTGAAATAATCCACTTTATGTACGATGAGTCAACATATTTAGCTTCCCCTTTCTGAACATAGTGACCAAAAATATTAAACTTTTTCATGATATTGTAATTTTTGAGCTGTACATGCAAACAGAGTTTCTTTTGTGGATTTTCTATTCCAGAAATCCTACTTTTCTCCCTCATTTATGTTTTTGCTTTTTTCAAAACAAGAAAAATATTATGTGTTTTTCTTGGTGTGTTTTTTTGTACCTTTCGGCTGTCTCCTCCTCCAGGCTGAGAGAGTCCTCTCGTTTGGTGGTTTTGGCCTCAGACTGTGACCCTGTCAGAGCCTTCCTCCTGCTAAGAGCTCCCACCAACCAGTCATCCTCCTCCTCCTCTCCTTTTCTTTGGCTCTTCGAAACCTCCTGCGTGGTTTGTTTTTGGGTTTCATCAGAAAGGACTGAGGCGTCTGTGGCTTTCTTGGCAGCAGATACAGCAGGACTACCACTCAGTGCTCTTCTGTCTGTTAAAGGAGAGGAAGGGGTCTTTGCGGGCTCAGCTGTCATCTTGTTCTCTAGAAAGGTTTGGTCGTCATCGTCTGTTTTGAGGCCGAGCCAGTCAGCTGAGTTGCGATGTCTAGAGGAAGTGGGTCTTGGTTTTTTCTCTGGGGAGGACAAGCTCACATCCTCGGTGGAAAATCTGACAACAGGGAAAGAATAGACTGGATTTAAAGATGGATGACACATACGCTCTCTAAAAGTGAAGCCAAATATTAGACCATGGAGCTTTAAAAATGAGGCAATAGCAGTCAGAGTTTTGTTTTCTTACTGCACAGACTCTCCAAACACAGGTGCTAGTGACTGTTAGTGGCGTAGTTTTGCTTCATGTAAGTACAGAGGGAAGTGGAAACCTCTTACACACCTGACAGACTGTCTACGGGACTGTCTTCCTTCAGGCGCCGACGTCAATGTGGGCTGATAGGAACCAAATGTGACGTCATCTTCTAAAAGAGGCTCTGAGGAACAGGAGAACACTGTCTATTCAACATGTTATCGTGTTTAAACAGCGCTGCTAACTTATGCTAATAAACGCTCATAAATACCTTTTGAGCCTGAGGTCTTCTCTTGTTGTTTCTCGTCTTGTGGCTTGCCTTGGTCCTTCGCCTCACCTGTCAGTGGCCGCTCCTGAACTTGTGCTGGAGTCAAATTCTGCAGGATCTCATCCAGGCGTGTGCGAGCTCTTTGTGGCGGCTCAGTCCTAAAAAAAGTGGAGACAAAACAAAGTAGAGTTGATTCGCCAGACGGAGGAAGACATCAGTTAGTTAAACAAAGCACCCTGAAGCACTAAAGCAGTAATAATTTATCACTGAGTACTATAAATAAGGACAATAAGAGAGAGAGACAGAGATGTTACCTTTCCTTGTTGGGCCAAAGCACACTCTCTTTTTTCTTAGGTGTGTTCTTTTCATCGTCAAATCCGAGTGCATCCATGAGGTCGTCCTTATCATCATCAAATGTTACATCAACACGTTTCTTCGCCACTTTAGCTGGTGAACAAAGACAGACTCATTAACAAACACACTCAGTGTTTTGGTGTTATCTTGTTTGAGGTGTGAAAATAAAGATCAGGAGGCTCACAGCTTTTAGCCTCCAGGGCGGGGGACGCTGCAGGAGACGGCGCAGGCTTCTCAGGTTTGGAGTGCTGTGTGCTGGGTTTAGATTTGGACTTTGTTTCATCTGGGAGCAAATCATCCAGGAGATCAGCCAGAGGGTCTTCTTCATCTGCAGAGGAAAGTCATCCCAGACTTTTTCATTGTGTTTTTAAAAGACTGAGATTCTTGGGATGTTTTTGAATCATCATATTCAATAAAGCAAACATGACAGTGGAACATCATATTCAGCTGATGTGACTCTAATGAATGATGTTTTCTTGCATTTCACAAAGCATGTCCTGCTGCCCCTGAGTGGAGGATTATGGTACTGCAGCTATGTCACAGAAATGTTTCTGTTGTTTTTTTTTTCTCCTATTCAATGGTTTGCTCTGGTTTTACTGTTTGGAAATAACTGGCTCAACAGATGGATAGCAAAATGAGATGCACTTACCGGAGAAATTGAACTTCTTGTAGCTCGTTGAGGTAGATGGAGGAGGAACCGGGTTTGGCTTCTTTTCTTCTGTGGTTGGCTTATCTGAGGTCAAAGAAAAGAAGCTCAGCTCTCCTCGACTGCTGCAATTAAAATGACCACAAAGACAGCAATAATTTATAGCAAATTTACCCGTTTCCTCTAGTTTAGTTTTTGATGCAGCAGATTCTTTCTTTGGCCCTTTATTCTCATGTTGCTTTAATCGTGCAGGTGCGGAACTGGCTTTTTTCGCCGGTGCAAAAAGCTCAGCATCCATATCATCCATGTCCTGCACAGCGAGAGAGAAATTCACCAGGTTAAGTCTGTGAAAGAACCACTGAAGACTTATTTAAAGCTAAATATACAAGTTTGACGATGTCTTACCTTCATGTTCTTCAGGATGTCGCTGGGGTCTGCAGCTGAGATGTCAGAGCCCTTTAACAAAAATAAAAAAAGAGATAAACAAAAATATGATGCCAAAAAACTCAAACTGTGCATATGTGTTTGACTTGTAGATTATGTTCATACCTCAGACTCTTCACCATCTCTTTTCACCTCCTCTGCTAACATGCTAAAGATGTTATCAGTACCAGAAGATCTGTGGACGAATCAAAGATGTATCTAACCAACAGGTTCAGCGATAAATTTTGTGTATAAAGGTCAAAGTCTTTAGACTTACCGAGCCAGTGGTCTGCTGCGTGTCTCTCTCCCTTTACTGGCATTTCCTGGGAGTATGTTTGTGAGAGAAAAATGACATTTTCAGAGTCAAAACATCATAACAACAAGAATGAAAGTGTGTAGTCTTAAATAGCAGCACTTACTTGTATCATCAAATAAACTGTCAAGCAAATCATCTCCTCCCAATGAACCTAAGGAGAATTTAAGTAAAGCTTTATGTCATCTTATTAAATTTGTCTGATTTTGTAAATCTTTGTTAAAACACACTTGTGTATCTTACTTTTGAATGGTTTGCCTCTTGGTTTAGTGGCCTGTGAATGAACGTGTATTGAAAAGAGTTATTAATAAATTATCCCAATGTAAGTCTAAAGTTATATCCACCATAGTGCACAGTTGGTGCTTCCTCGCAAAACAGCTCACATTCATATGAGTTTAATAAAAGTGAGGGAGTTATTCCAAAATACTGAAGTGGAAGTAAACAACTCACACGCAAAATAGCAGGGTCTTGATGTAATTTTTTTTGTTCATTTGTTAGACAAACAAACAAAATGAAATGTCAGCTACACATATCTTTCATTTCCACTCTATATGCAGCCAGGTCTTAGTCGTCATGCACTATTAATACACAGAATGGTTGAGAGGGAAGTGCCACATGGTAATTTGTTAGAAAAGTGTTTTAAAAAAACAAGCAGGTTTATTCAATGCCTTTCATCAGTAAAATTAAAATGAAAACAGTCAACAAATGTCTGCAATGTAGACCATGAAAACAGTTATTCAGTTACAAAAAAACATGACTGTTCATTTTATCACTTCTTCATTTTCCTTTACTTCCGCAACTACCTGCTCATTTCATCAACACAGAAAAATGAAATATATCGTTGTTCCTGAGCTGGAGTCAACTTTTTCCTGCCGTGCACAGTTCTTTCTAGCTGGCCCACTTAAACTTGGGTTCAGGAACTGGAACCCTGCCAGAATGAAAGTCCTCTCAAACAGTTCCTGGGACTAAAGGTTCTTTGTACATTTGGTGGAAAAGTGGGTTATGATTGACTCATGTTGTGTATCCACTGCAAATTACGAATCAATTCTTGTATAAGCGTGTACATCCATACCATGCTTCGTCATAAACATGCTGGTAACAGCTTTGTCTCACCATGTTGAATGTCAGGAAGCTCGTGAGCTAGTTAAATCTGGTTAAGCGTCTCCCGTCTCCATGGGTAACCACGATCAGCGATCATGTAAGGACATATCGCACCAAAGTGTCTTTTTGACAAAGCTCTTGACTCAGCTGTTCCAAGCCATGATACTGTCGTTGTCAGTCGCGATGTTCAGCATCATGAAAGTGGCAGGTTATTATTATTATTGAAATTTTGGTAACTGAAAATCACGCGACAGGATTTATCGCAAAGGTTCCCAGCATTTCACATACATTCTACTTCAGCTTTCAATCTATAAACTCAGAATATTACGGTGTTAATTACGTTTTACATGGGGTACACGACAAGCAACCTGAAATACACGAGAATCTATACGGGGGCTGTAAAAACGATGGACGGTAGCATTAGCATTAGCGTGATTGTACCAGCCGCCGCGAGACGGACACTTCCTGTTAACCCTTCGCAGGGTATTATGGGTAGCGTAGTTTTTAAAAGAAAAAGAAGTTGAAAGCCACTATTTTTTCCTAAGTGAAGGCTTGACAAGTTGTGAACTCTATGTTCAACGAAATTAACATTTATCATACGATTATACTACTCTGTTTTATCGTTAATTTTGTGAAATGTAGTCTACACTATTTTATTGTGTAATATTTCCTAGTATTACTTCATTCGCCTGACGGACAGCATCACGGACTACATAAACTTCTGTGTAGAGAATACCGTACCCACCAGGACAGTACGGTATTTCTCCAACAACAAACCCTGGATCACCCCTGACATTAAGGCTCTTCTAAAGGAGAAGAAGAGGGCCTTCAGGTCAGGGAACAGAGAGGAGCTGAAGACTGTTCAGAAGGAGCTGAGGAGGAAAATCAGGGAGGAGAAGGACAGATACAGGAAGAAGATGGAGGAGCAGCTGCAGGAGAGAAACACCAAGGGAGTCTGGGATGGCCTTAAAACCATCTCGGGCCACCAGAAGTCCAACTCCCAGCCAGCCGGGGATCAGAAGTGGGCAGATGAACTTAACACCTTCTTCTGCAGGTTTGAGGTGTCTGCCCCTCCCCCAGCTGTGACAGTCCTGCAGCAACCCCCACCCATCCCTCTCCCNACACACCTGACCCTCCAGCTGGATGACACGAGCTTGCAGGGCCTGATGATCAACAGACTGCTTCTCTTTGCTCCTCTGCAGCGCTCCTGCATCCATCACCCCTCCAAAACCCAACAGCTGGCTCTGCATCATCTGACGAGGAGGAGAAAACACGTCACGCACACGTTGTGTTTCTACATTTTTAAGTTTCAGTCGATTTTACGAACCTGCTGCTGCAGAAGCAGCTGCTGCAAACCGTCTGTGATTAGAGCAGTCGTGGGTGCGAGCACCTGCGGCGCCTGTTGGGAGGCTTCATTCAGAGCCAGATTGGAGGTTTGAGGCACTGTCGGTCCTTTAGGAGACGGGAGGTGGTGGAGGGGCTGAGGCTGAGGATCAGGGAGGCTAACACTGCTAACAGCCTGAGGAGGAACTGGGAGAGGAGAGGAACTAGCAGTTTGTACAAGGTTGATGTGAGCATGGAGGGGTGCTGTGGGGGACTGTGGTGAGGTGGGAATGGTTTCTGTGTGAGAGGAGAAGTTAAATGTGATTTCATTGCTCTCGAAGATTATAAGTGTGAAAGATATGTTGAATGAGTTTTAACTACAATCTTTATCACAACGTCACAAAAAATGAGACAAAACTCTTATTCAAAGAAACTTAACTGGGTTAAATACCTGGTTTGGGCTTAGTCTCTCTGACAGGTGTGGTGTTGCTGGACAACAAAGAAAAAAGTATAAATAAACAGCTCTTTGTTTCTCAGTGAATATTTAAACTGAACTCATACAGGTGAGATGTGTCACCTTGTGTCCTCTTTCCTTCTGGGAGCTGCAGGTTTGACTTGTTGGCTGAAAATAAGAGCAGGAAATGAGTCACTACTGATGAACATGCTTGTGTCATTATGCTTAGTAGGGCTGGGCAATTAATTGCAAATTAGATTTAATTGCAATTGAAATAATCCACTTTATGTACGATGAGCCAACATATTTAGCTTCCCCTTTCTGAACATAGTGACCAAAAATATTAAACTCTTTCATGATATTGTATTTTTTGAGCTGTACATGCAAACAGAGTTTCTTTTGTGGATTTTCTATGACAGAAATCCTACTTTTCTCCCTCATTTATGTTTTTGCTTTTTCCAAAACAAGAAAAATATATTCTTGGTGTGTTTTTTTGTACCTTTCAGCTGTCTCCTCCTCCAGGCTGAGAGAGTCCTCTCGTTTGGTGGTTTTGGCCTCAGACTGTGACCCTGTCAGAGCCTTCCTCCTGCTAAGAGCTCCCACCAACCAGTCATCCTCCTCCTCCTCTCCTTTTCTTTGGCTCTTTGAAACCTCCTGCGTGGTTTGTTTTTGGGTTTCATCAGAAAGGACTGAGGCGTCTGTGGCTTTCTTGGCAGCAGATACAGCAGGACTACCACTCAGTGCTCTTCTGTCTGTTAAAGGAGAGGAAGGGGTCTTTGCGGGCTCAGCTGTCATCTTGTTCTCTAGAAAGGTTTGGTCGTCATCGTCTGTTTTGGGGCCGAGCCAGTCAGCTGAGTTGCGATGTCTAGAGGAAGTGGGTCTTGGTTTTTTCTCTGGGGAGGACAAGCTCACATCCTCGGTGGAAAATCTGACAACAGGGAAAGAATAGACTGGATTTAAAGATGGATGACACATACGCTCTCTAAAAGTGAAGCTAAACATTAGATCACGGAGCTTTAAAAATGAGGCAATAGCAGTCAGAGTTTTGTTTTCTTACTGCACAGACTCTCCAAACGCAGGTGCTAGTGACTGTTAGTGGCGTAGTTTTGCTTCATGTAAGTACAGAGGGAAGTGGAAACCTCTTACACACCTGACAGACTGTCTACGGGACTGTCTTCCTTCAGGCGCCGACGTCAAAGTGGGTTGATAGGAACCAAATGTGACGTCATCTTCTAAAAGAGGCTCTGAGGAACAGGAGAACACTCTCTATTCAACATGTTATCGTGTTTAAACAGCGCTGCTAACTTATGCTAATAAACGCTCATAAATACCTTTTGCGCCTGAGGTCTTCTCTTGTTTTTTCTCGTCTTGTGGCTTGCCTTGGTCCTTCGCCTCACCTGTCAGTGGCCGCTCCTGAACTTGTGCTGGAGTCAAATTCTGCAGGATCTCATCCAGGCGTGTGCGAGCTCTCTGTGGCGGCTCAGTCCTAAAAAAAGTGGAGACAAAACAAAGTAGAGAAGAGTTGATTCGCCAGACGGAGGAAGACATCAGTTAGTTAAACAAAGCACCCTGAAGCACTAAAGCAGTAATAATTTATCACTGAGTACTATAAATAAGGACAATAAGAGAGAGAGACAGAGATGTTACCTTTCCTTGTTGGGCCAAAGCACACTCTCTTTTTTCTTAGGTGTGTTCTTTTCATCGTCAAATCCGAGTGCATCCATGAGGTCGTCTTTATCGTCATCAAATGTTACATCAACTTGTTTCTTCGCCACTTTAGCTGGTGAACAAAGACAGACTCATTAACAAACACACTCAGTGTTTTGGTGTTATCTTGTTTGAGGTGTGAAAATAAAGATCAGGAGGCTCACAGCTTTTAGCCTCCAGGGCGGGGGACGCTGCAGGAGATGGCGCAGGCTTCTTGGGTTTGGAGTGCTGTGTGCTGGGTTTAGATTTGGACTTTGTTTCATCTGGGAGCAAATCATCCAGGAGATCAGCCAGAGGGTCTTCTTCATCTGCAGAGGAAAGTCATCCCAGACTTTTTCATTGTGTTTTTAAAAAGACTGAGATTCTTAGGATGTTTTTGAATCATCATATTCAATAAAGCAAACATGACAGTGGAACATCATATTCAGCTGATGTGACTCTAATGAATGATGTTTTCTTGCATTTCACAAAGCATGTCCTGCTGCCCCTGAGTGGAGGATTATGGTACTGCAGCTATGTCACAGAAATGTTTCTGTTGTTTTTTTTTTCTCCTATTCAATGGTTGGCTCTGGTTTTACTGTTTGGAAATAACTGGCTCAACAGATGGATAGCAAAATGAGATGCACTTACCGGAGAAATTGAACTTCTTGTAGCTCGTTGAGGTAGATGGAGGAGGAACCGGGTTTGGCTTCTTTTCTTCTGTGGTTGGCTTATCTGAGGTCAAAGAAAAGAAGCTCAGCTCTCCTAGACTGCTGCATTTAAAGTGACCACAAAGACAGCAATAATTTATAGCAAATTTACCAGTTTCCTCTAGTTTAACGTTTGTTTTTGATGCAGCAGATTCTTTCTTTGGCCCTTTATTCTCATGTTGCTTTAATCGTGCAGGTGCAGAACTGGCTTTTTTCGCCGGTGCAAAAAGCTCAGCATCCATATCATCCATGTCCTGCACAGCGAGAGAGAAATTCACCAGGTTAAGTCTGTGAAAGAACCACTGAAGACTTATTTAAAGCTAAATATACAAGTTTGACGATGTCTTACCTTCATGTTCTTCAGGATGTCGCTGGGGTCTGCAGCTGAGATGTCAGAGCCCTTTAACAAAAATAAAAAAAGAGATAAACAAAAATATGATGCCAAAAAACTCAAACTGTGCATATGTGTTTGTCTTGTAGATTATGTTCATACCTCAGACTCTTCACCATCTCTTTTCACCTCCTCTGCTAACATGCTAAAGATGTTATCAGTACCAGAAGATCTGTGGACGAATCAAAGATGTATCTTACCAACAGGTTCAGCGATAAATTTTGTGAATGAAGGTCAAAGACTTTAGACTTACCGAGCCAGTGGTCTGCTGCGTGTCTCTCTCCCTTTACTGGCATTTCCTGGGAGTATGTTTGTGAGAGAAAAATTACATTTTCAGAGTCAAAATATCATAACAACAAGAATGAAAGTGTGTAGTCTTTAACAGCAGCACTTACTTGTATCATCAAATAAACTGTCAAGCAAATCATCTCCTCCCAATGAACCTAAGGAGAATTTAAGTAAAGTTTTATGTCATCTTATTAAATTTGTCTGATTTTGTAAATCTTTGTTAAAACACACTTGTGTATCTTACTTTTGAATGGTTTGCCTCTTGGTTTAGTGGCCTGTGAATGAACGTGTATTGAAAAGAGTTATTAATAAATTATCCCAATGTAAGTCTAAAGTTTTATTTCCCCCATAGTGCACTGTTGGTGCTTCCTCGCAAAACAGCTCACATTCATACGAGTTTAATAAAAGTGAGGGAGTTATTCCATAATACTGAAGTGGAAGTAAATAACTCACACGCAAAATAGCAGGGTCTTGATGTAATTTTTTTTTGTTCATTTGTTAAACAAACAAACAAAATGAAATGACAGCTACACATATCTTTCATTTCCACTCTATATGCAGCCAGGTCTTAGTCGTCATGCACTATTAATACACAGAATGGTTGAGAGGGAAGTGCCACGTGATAATTTGTTAGAAAAGTGTTTTAAAAAACAAGCAGGTTTATTCAATGCCTTTCATCAGTAAATTAAAATTAAAACAGTCAACAAATGTCTGCAATGTAGACCATGAAAACAGTTATTCAATTACAAAAAAAACCATGACTGTTCATTTTATCACACTTCTTCATTTTCCTTTACTTCCGCAACTACCTGCTCATTTCATCAACACAGAAAAATGAAATATATCGTTGCTCCTGAGCTGGAGTCAACTTTTTTCCAGCCGTGCACAGTTCTTTCTAGCTGGCCGACTTAAACTTGGGTTCAGGAACTGGAACTGTGCCAGAATTAAAGTCCTCTCAAATAGTTCCTGGGACTAAAGGTTCTTTGTACATTTGGTGGAAAAGTGGGTTATGATTGACTCATGTTGTGTATCCACTGCAAATTACGAATCAATTCTTCTATAAGTGTGTACATCCATACCATGCTTCGTCATAAACATGCTGGTAACAGCTTTGTCTCACCATGTTGAATGTCTGGAAGCTCGTGAGCTAGTTAAATCTGGTTAAGCGTCTCCCGTCTCCATGGGTAACCACGATCAGCGATCATGTAAGGACATATCGCACCAAAGTGTCTTTTTGACAAAGCTCTTGACTCAGCTGTTCCAAGCCATGATACTGTCGTTGTCAGTCGCGATGTTCAGCATCATGAAAGTGGCAGGTTATTATTATTATTATTATTATTATTAAAATTTTGGTAACTGAAAATCACGCGAAAGGATTTATCGCAAAGGTTCACGGCATTTCACATACATTCTACTTCAGCTTTCAATCTATAATCTCAGAATATTACGGTGTTAATTACGTTTTACATGGGGTACACGACAAGCAACCTGAAATACACGAGAATCTTTACAGGGGCTGTAAAAACGATGGACGGTAGCATTAGCATTAGCGTGATTGTACCAGCCGCCGCGGGACGGACACTTCCTGTTAACCCTTCGCAGGGTATTATGGGTAGCGTAGTTTTTAAAAGAAAAAGAAGTTGAAAGCCACTATTTTTTCCCTAATTGAAGGCTTGACAAGTTGTAAACTCTATGTTCAACGAAATTAACATTTATCATACGATTATGCTACTCTGTTTTATCGTTAATTTTGTGAAATGTAGTCTACACTTTTGTATTATGTAATATTTCCTAGTATTACTTCATTCCAATTAAATTGGTATGTTTTTAGTTTATCCTAATTCATTAAATTTTATTGTGTCCTGTGCAGTGTTTGGCCCATTACTGGAAGAAGAAAAAAACATTACTCTCAACACCTTTTTTATTTTTATTTTTTTCAGTCATGTCTTTTTCATTTTCCAAGAAATCTCAGAGTGCTATAAGCTCTTGCCAAAAAGCAGGTGAAAATCAGTTAAATACGCTGACGGGTATCCAGGGTATGGCAGCGCCTGGTGGCAAAGAAAGATATCACAGAAAAATTGACACTAAGACATCATAAATAATATCAAAATTTTGGACTGGAGCTACAGCAAACAAACCAGCATCCTCTCCCTCTCATATCAAAGGACACTGAACAACTTTGTGAGGTGTAAAGAAAAGTAATTTAATCAGTAGTGAAATATATTACTGTTGGCAGGGAGTAATAAGTGAAGTAATTTATTACTTTTTTCAGTAACAGTCCCAACATCGGCCTTGTGCTTCATTTAATGAATTTCCATCAACACGGTGGTGTTTGGTTCTCGAACTATCAGTGACATTTTTGTCAGGTCAAATTTGTTTCCACAGGACCTAGATCTTCGAAACACACTAGGGCCACTTGAACAACTTTCACACTTTTGGACTCTGACTATCTTTAGAAGCTCATGTAAGGTTAGGCTGTGTTTATAGTGTGAAGCTTCTATTTTTGAACATCTCTTGGCACCTGCAGACTGACAAACACAGTAAAAGGTGTAACCACTAGGTGGTGTCAGAGCTTAGAAAACTGTAAATCAGTTGAAGAGATGAAAGAGCTGAATAATTTATTGCCTCAGGAATATGTTTAATTCAGTGACGTCGAGGTCTGATATTGCTCATTTAATCTACACAATAACTCCTATGAGCTCAAATATAGTTTGTCAAAGCAACAGTATTGCTCACATAATACAGACATCACATGACTTTTAAACCCATTCGCTCTGTTACAGGAGTTGTTGATGTTGTGACTATTTTAAAAGCAAACTTAAACTTTAAATCAAACAGTATAACCAAACCTTAAATCTTTAAAGAAGGATCAGGTGTAGTTGGTGATTTATTTTATTGATTGAGGGGATTGCCCTTTTTGTTTTCAGAGGATAACAGGATAAATTAACCCGTTGTCACGCAAAAACAAGCTTCATTAACCTGCAGCAAACCAAACAATTGACTTTAGCTCCTGAGCTCAAAGTATTAGAGGGACAATCGCACGCATGCCTTTTCTAAGCTTCTGCACATGCTCACTTTTATGTGTTGTGACTGATTTTAAAACAAAAGCAGAGGCAGAATGAAGTTTCCAGTTATGTCTCAGTCTTTTTTATTCATCAAGTAATATTGTTGAAGTGACAATACACTATGAACAGCTTCATCCAGACAGATTGTCAAGAATTATAACAGACCACTTCATTTAAATGAGGAAACTACATCCAGAAATCTGCTCCTTCTTAACTTAAAGGTTGCAAATTAGACATACTCCAAGTTTAGAGCTGCTCTCTGTTGGCATCCAGAAGCAAACACATTTGTATTTTTACACTTTATTTGAACTCTTTGAGGATAATATAAAGCTATAAAAAATGACTATCTGCCAAATACATGACAGTGCACGACCTAAGCATCTGAGTCAGCAGTAATTAGGTCACTTTAGATAAATTCAGCCACTCTTCATCCTTATCTCATGCATTTGTTCATCATTATGTTATTATTTCTAATCAAAGCATTCATACAGTCAGAAAAGTAGAGGCACGTGAATTTCTGAATCAGGAAACGTAACACTTTCTATTTTTCTGAGCACAAAGCTTCTGTCTTTCATTATTTCCCAGGCTGGGACTATCTCAGTTGCTGTTTCCTGTTTCAGTAATAAGAGCGTCTGCAGGACGGAAAGATGAAGCCTCGATCAAAGTGGGCCCCATTGTTTTTCTAGCCCACTTTTTCCTCCCCCAAATCCTGCTGGGAGTCTTGGCATGAGCTGTCAAGTTCCGATGAATCAGAACCTGATCAGTGAGAGACGGCAACAGAGAGACAACAGGAAGTCTCGCCTGTAGTATCCGGGGAGAGGAGTCTTCATAGCAGAGGCGACTGCGGACAAAGAAAAGAAGAAATCACATTTAAAGTTTGTTTTTAATTCCCAAGTCTCAGGTGGACTTTTTTCTTATTTCCTCACTCTTACTTTTGCATTCCAATCCTTCTTTCTTGTGTTTTTTGGAGGGCATTTTCCTCTGTGGTCTGATCTCTCACAAAAATACTGTTTTGTCCCATTTTTGCTCCCTTACAAGTGTTAATATTGCAAAAATTTAACTGTTCTAATCATCTTTTAATATTTTATTTCAGTTTTTCTACTTTTCCTGTTTTTGTATTGGAGTTTTTATTTTGCTCTTATATTAGATTTTACTTTGCTCCCTTGTCTTTAACTTAAGTGTTTTTGAACCTTTTTAAGCTTTTATGTCTCTTCTTCTTTCAGTGTCTTTTTGCTACTTTAAACGAGTAATGACTTCCTGTGTCTTTTTTTTGTCTCACACTAAAATAAACATCCCTAGCTTGTCTTCTTTCTGTCTTTTTGCTTCATAAATTGATATTTATGTCAAGCTTAGCTTTTTTTCTGTCATTCTTTCAGTTTTTGTACTCAGTTGTTCATTTTACTGTCATCTTTTTATTCCATAGTTGCGCTCTCTCTTCTGATTTTGCTCCTTTGCCTTGGTACAAACTCCACAGCCACTGTAAACTGGATTACTCTGTGACAATGAAAACAGGATTACAGATTATTTGACCAGTGAATGAACCTCTTGTTGCTGAAAGCTGCTTAATCAGTGTTGAAGATACTTCTGCTCATTATTATTTTCTAGTTATTTTTCATCTTGTTTGTAGATATTTGACAGAATGGTGAAAAAAACACTGATTACTTTCCGAGCAAAGAGTGACAGGACATTTCCTTGTTGCTGCGCGAACTGGTGCATTGAGGTAATGTATTCATGTTAACCCTCAAAGTGCAATGGATTGTTGTTCTGCCTTTGAATCATTTATCATCAGAAGAGTAGAGATGGAAACTCATAGCAAAAATGTGGGGCAGGCATCTTATCTCTTTATGCATCTATGCCTCGCTAACATGCTCCACTTTCTCTCCCTCGGCTGGAGACCCCTCCATAAACCTCTCTCACACACACTTTAAGATAAATGTCAATGTCTTTTTTTCTGACTCCATGTCACGCCCTACCCTCGCTTCAGTTTTGTGTTTGCAATTCTTGCTTTTCTTTTTTACTTGCAACAAAATTCAGTTCAATTTCCAAAACTACGATGACTGTTCTCAGTTGGAATCCAAATTACTGTTAATTTCATTTAAAAAATATATAAACATTGCTACCAAGTATCTACCCATGCAGTTTTCTTGGTGCATTATGGGGCAAAAATCCAAATCTCCTCATTTCTGTGGAGAAGCTTGTTTGAGTTTGGGAATGACCCTGGTGACGTCAACAGCTTTGTCTCAACTCACCTGAGTATACCTGGGATTTACATCAGTGTTGGACCTTTACTAAACTCCTCACACGTGTCTGAAACCATTCTGACCCTAAGCCGTCCTCATGTGTCCTGTAGACCTCAGGTTATTGTTAATTGTAGCCCGGGCTTTTGGTGTTTCTCAAAGGTCTGTTTCATTTACGCCTTAGAGAAAGCTAATAATCAAATTTAACTTTATCGAACTTCTCAATCACACATGACGGATCAAAAGCAACAATGCTGGATGCTCACACTAAACATGCAGATTTTTAAACATATTCACATGTTGTAGACATTGTCACAAGACTTGCTGAAATGATGAAGTCATCACATGAGGATCTTCTACTAAGTTCATGACACTTTAGAGAGGCTGGCCTCTAATACCAAGATCAACCCATAGCTTCAATAGGCCTGTAAAGAGCTGACCAATCAGAAGGAAGGGGGTTTGTGGAGCAGGGGGCCTTAAAGAGACAGCAGCTGAACGAAGTGATTCGGACAGGGGCTAAAATATCGACTTCTCAACCCGAGTGTCCTTACCCTGTGATGCTCATCGATGTCATTTCTGGTTGTTTGCCACTCCGTTGGCTCCGTTGGCTCCGTTGGCTCTCATGTATGGCCCCTCATTCTCTGCTGCCTCTTTTTGTCTGTTTTGGACAATACAAGACAGTATTGATAGCTCAGTATTTATCATTTATTGCATTTATCAGGACACAATCACAAAAATAAAGAAGCTCTTTTATTGAAAAAAAAACATAAATATGGAGTCATCAAGTAAGTACATATAGAGTAAAGATGAAATCATTATGAATTATGAGATAGTAAGTAAGTCATTATAATTGCATAAGAATTAGAATTTGGGAAAGTTAGTCAGATACAAAAAAGGGTAAAATTATTAGACAATAACTCATAATTTAGTATGAAAATGAAGTTGGTCTTTAAAATGAGATGAAAAGTTTTTTTTAAAAAGGTCAACTTTCATGAAAACCTAAAAATAATGAGAAAAGTAATAAGTCAAAATGCATAATTTTAAGGTTTGCATTCTATATTTGAGTCAAAATTTAAAAAAACTAAATCAAAATAATGAAAAACAAGTTCAAATTGTGATATACAAAGGCAAAGTTTTGAGAAACTTTTATGGAGTAACAAGAAAATTACAAGATAGTGACACATTGTTTTGAAATAGAAGTAATCATTGTTTGACAGTTAGTCCTTAAAATGTAACACATCTGTATTATGAGATATAAAGTGATTACTACAAAATAAAAAGTGAAAGTGGAAGACGTGGAGGTTAGAATTACATTATAGAAAGTTAAAATAATGAGAAAAGTCAAAATGATGACATTCTTTGAGAGAAAAAATACAATTTTTATCTCGTAACCTTAACTTTTACTTCTTAGTATGTTTTTTGTGCTAATAATTTCTTTTTTCTGTCCAGTAATTTTGACCAGCTATCTCATTATTATGACTTCACATTTGTTTGTTTTCACCCTTAAATCCAAGTCTCCCCTCTTTTTAAATAACCCAGCAGAAATGGGTCTGTGCGGTGGTTGTGTAAGCTAGCTGTTGCCATGCTGCTGAAGGTATTGTTTGCTGTAGCTGTGTGAAAAGCTGAGCCGGGCTTGGGGAGGTGGGTCAGGCAGGAGGGGGGTGGGGGGGGTGATGCTGAGAATATTGCACTTTGTGTCAATTAGCAGCTATGATCTGAAACGCTCAGACTCCTCCATTCATGTCTCCATTATAAAAGGCTGGAGGACACTGTTGTTATGTATTGGGCCACTTAATCCACACACTGCCGCCCGAGGCAGACCCTAAAATAATCACCAGAGTGATTTCAGATCAAAGGCACGGATAGGACTCACACTACCTCTCTCACTCTCCCACACATGCAAACACACACGCACTTGTTTGGATGAGTTGATATTTGTAGAATGGCTGGAGGTCTGCTATGTTTAGTTCATGCTTTAACACAAACCCAAAGCCATTCAGTTTGGCTTTCTGTAAGAAACCAAATAAAAAAATTCTACCAATAAATGATAAGTCTCTTAACTAGCTTTTGTTTTGTACTTCCAGCTATAAAAAGAGCATATGGTGAATACTCACGGCTTGATCTTGTTGGAGAATCTCTGGCGCAGGATGAGAGCGATGGTGGTGAGGACCACCATTGTGGTACACATGGTCCTCCGACCCACCAGAAGATCTCTGGCCTTGAGACTGAAGGTGGTTCAGAGCGCAGAGACTTCAGCTCCCATTGAAAGGCTTGGATGGCAAAAAAAAGGCAAGGAAAATGTGGTGTAACGATCTGACTATTCTTGTATTTCCTCCTGGCTGTCACTCATGATTGGGGAGATTAGCTGAGAGGATTAACGTGGATCAGGGAGGGGGTTAGATGTGCGGGGCAGGACTAGGAGGTAAACAGAGCATGCTGTGTACTTCTACCCGGAAAACCAGTAACATGCCGTCCACATGGAGCTAAATCAACTTCATATTGTGTTTTTGATAGCAGGCTTGATCAAACTCCCTGAAAATAAAAATAAAGATTTTAAAACTGGAGGAAAGTGACACCAAGTGAGGCTCCAAATCGGTACTTTCAGGATATGATCCACTTATACTCAGACCTGCTGGCCCCAGCAGACAGTGCAGCAGTGAAGGGCAGTAGGCTAAGAGCCAGATTAGGACATATATACTTTTAAAGGATGTAGTATTGTGTCTGTAACTCCACAGGGTTTTCTTTTATTTAGAAATGTACTTCAGCACAGATACAAAGGTGAGTTATGATGAAAAAAATCATCAGGAGCGCCTCTTTAAAAAGTTCTCATGAAGGACACACAAGAGGAGAGGCAATGACAGAAAACATCAAAGAATATCTACATGGCAGTTTCCAGCTTTACACATTCAGAAAAAGGCACATCCAAGTCAAATGTGACCTCTTGAACTCTGTTTGGTGACTGATTGCATTTTCGCCCTCTTCACTCCATCATATCCGGCTGTTTGGTCCTTTACAAGAGTATAAAATACAAGTGGAGCTTTAATTTACATCAGAAGCCATTACAAGAGAAACAAACCTCCTCTTATTTATGTACCATTGCCCTCGATTACCTTAGATAACATTTATTGTATATCTTATATTTTCTGATGACTTTCCTTGAAGTTCATTATAGTCCATTCATCCCTTTATGAAGCTGTGACTCTAAACAATGGAAGTCTGTCGATGTTCACGGTCCATTTCATCCAGGCTTAAAACATCACCCAGTTGAAGGTGCGATCTTCCCCCAGCCCACTTCCTCATACACGGCTGTGATGCTGCAGTAGACCATAGCCAAGAGTTTGGTCCATGCTGCCGCCACCTCAGGTGTCACAACCTCTGAGAACGCTTCTCCCAGGACCTCAAGGATCACACCGCTGAGAATCTACACCAGATATGAGGAAAAGCAAAAGTCCTTTTTAGGAAAATGAGTTTGCTGCTCTGTATACATAAAGCATTGTAGCTGAAAATGGAGGCAACAGTGAGCTTGGCTTAAACTTTTTCCAACAGACCTATCATCTTAGGTCAAGAAAAAAGACATTGACTACATTTACATTCACACCATATCCCTGTCATAACCCGATTAAACTTATTTTCCCATTATCAAAAACATGAGTAAGACCCCTGGCATAATTATATATCAACCCAAATATTGGGTTATGTAAACGTATTAGTCAGAATATGCTTCTGAGTATGTTACTTAAACGATTTGTTTACCTCTGTGGATGATCATTACACTTGTGGGGTTAGGGGTAGGCAAACTTATGAAGTCATAATGAAAGAGTTGAATATCATGGACTGCAAAGATCGGTAAAAGAACAGAAATAGTGATATTTTCAGTGCACTTCTGATGTTAACATATTATTGTACATAAAGTTTAGTTTATGAAATCATGGATGTGATATAAAATCAACTGTTGTATTGTCGCTTAATTTACATGAGGTGTAGTTTTGACATTGATCGTCTTTCGCATGCTTCACCTTTCAAAATATCCTCTGACTCCCACTGAGCTTGTTATAATCATTATGACCTCTAGAGGTCACCACCCAATCAAAAAAACCTCTGTTTGAGCTGCTTCTGTTACTTATTTTAACTGCCGTACATTTCATTCCGTATGTTTTTGACTGACACATTTCATTTGTTGATTATAATTTATTTTCTATGGTTGCATAACACATAAATCCTATGATACAGATGTTTACAGATGTTTTTATTGAATGCTATAAACATGAAAACTTTAAATTCTTGTCCTAAAAAGGTTTTTCCGGTCAAGTAAATAAAAAAGTTCTTTTGAGTCACCTATTACATCAAAGTAGTTATCTCAACCATATTTCTTGCGTTTTTGGTGCAAAGTTGGTTTCATTTTATAAGTAATGTTGCCAAAACTCCATTCTATAGGTTTGAGGCTACAACCAATTTATTTGAGTTTGCTTCAGCAAAGAACAGGGTCTCCGACTCAGTTCTCCAGGGGTCTTCATCGAGAGATCCAGTGTCCCACATGTGTGACCATTTTTCCTGTTCTGCATAGATTTCATCCCCATTATTATGGAGAGTATTTTTGTTTGAGTATTGTACTGAAACTCTAACTTTACAGCTCCTCAACTGATCATGAGTTGATAAATTTCTAATGTAAAAATTAGTGGGAGGATGTCGCTTAATAAAAGTCATGGTCTCCCAATCTGAAGATCAGAGAATTGAATCCTGCTTGTGTTTCCATTTTCTGAATCCTGAGTAGGAAGAACTCAAACACAATAGATATGAATAATGAGTTATCTCAGCTAAAACTTATGACTTAGCTCAAATGCAATAGTTAATAGTAGTTAGTAACTTTTTTGTTTTAAAAGTGTAGTTAGTACTTTATTTTTGGTCCTCTGCTTCTTCATGGCCTCTTATTGACTAGAATATCCACACAGCTTGAACTACTGGATATAAACTCCCTTTTTTCCTCATCCCAAACACACATTTCACCTTAAAGTACCGCGGCTCCACCTTGTGTCTGAGTGCATGTGCCTTCCCCACCAGTTTCAGCACCGAGGCCACCTTCTCAGAGTTGTCCAGGTTCTCCACCAGAGTATTAATGGCCGTCATGACTCTGTGCGCGTGCTTCCTGAGCTGGGCGCTTCGCTCCAGCTCCTCCGGCTCCTCGATGTGCTTGAACTGGCTGAAGAACTGCTTGGATGAGGGGAAGTTCACAAACAGCCTGAGAGGGAGAAGAAGGGAGAGATATGAGTGTGAGCAGCTGCTGTGAAGCTTCGTTAATCTCACCGCCCTTCAGCCTGCAACAGCTCCATCCTGCAAAAACCCACATTCATCCTTTCTTTTTTTCCTCTGCTGGCAAGATAGAGTGTGTAAATATAAGCACTGACATGAGAGTGCTGCATATTTCCTCTTTAAATGTTTGCTTTTAACTTTATCTGGGTACGGGGTGGTATGTCGCCATTCATCTCTCAGAATCACGGAGAAAAAACATCCAGCCGTGGAGAAACTGACACAAAATGAGGGAATGATTATAGTTATTAAGCACATTTTAAATCACTACACCCACATATTTGTTGATCTAATACTGAGGATTGGTTCTGTATACATCCACACACCTACAAACTTGTCAAATCTTTTAAAACAACAACAACAGGAGGATAATTAAAGGTTATTTATGCATGCTTCTGAAGTGATGTGCAAAAACTAAGACGTGCTGTGAGCAGCACATTATAACATCACTTAACTTTCTAACCTATCATTTTTAGCTGATTGTAAAAAAAATTCCAAAAAGCAGACGCTCTCCTCTTTTGCACAACTTCCTTTTTAATATTAATTCAGTCTGCTTTTCCCCTCATCTGATTCATCTCTGTACATCAGGGCAACAAGAAGATGCAGTTAATCATGCAGCTTTTCTCCCAGCATCAGATAAAGACTCCATACCAGATGTTTCTCCTGAAGGCTGATCCTCCCCTGATAGTCTGGGATGTTAAATAACTGTTTATATTCTGGCTTTGAGAAGCGTGTTTGAGTTTATTCAGTGAAATCTCAGTGTTTGTATGCAGGTCAAACTTGGTACACAGCAGGTGTGGAAGAAATGATATTCTCGCGCTCATATAAACGAGTGCATTCTTCACATAGTTTCCTGCAAACCTCAAAGTCAGCTTGGAAAAATGTTAATGAGGGTTTGTAGTTCATCAGTTTCACTTGTCCAGTCCTCTTTTATTGAGGAAAAGAAAAAGTTTTGAAGAGTCAGACTATGCTAATCTTTTTATAGAGTGTGGCTAACACGAGTAGCGCTAGTCCCAGCAGCCGCTGGTCCTCCCTCCAGGTTGAGGTTTTCATGCCTCTGCTGGTTCCTTATTGCTCTTTTTGAGTGACTTTACATCACTTTGACCATAGGGAGCCTTCTTATAACTTTGTTTGCATTTACTGTTGTTACAACTCCTCCTGCACCTTCTCCTCATCCTCACTGTGCATGTGTCTCTGAAAGATCTGCATGTACCACCACAGCCGTCACCTTTGTGGGTATGCTCACCTTTCAACATCTACCATGCACATGTTCACACATCCACTTGCTGAAACTACTGAGTCTAACCCTTACAAATTAAAATATTTATGCTCATTTTGGTTTATATCAGTTAAATACCATATTTGTAGCAATGTAGTAGCATAGTAGTTTAGCAGTTCCCTGTACTAACCTCCTACCACGGCCTATATTTTTGTATTGCATTGTATTGTATTGTATTGTATTGTATTGCCTTATCTCTACTAAAAATTTTCAGGTATTGTTACAGTACCATTACAGTAGCCAAGTTGTGACGCACTATCAATCTATCCATCATTCTTTCTCTATACATAGCCCCAATCTTTAATCTTTACCACCAATCATCTCTCTTCTCTGGAAGTGATAAAATATTTGGCTCAGCTGTTGTTTACTGTGGTTTCTTTTCTGACCCACACACACAAAAGTACTGGATTCAGGTACAGGATTCAGCATGACTTTAAGAATATCGAACAAAGGAGAGAAATTACACGGGGCAGAGTAAAGAAAGAGGAATGTCACCCCTGCTTTGAGACCTCGACACACCTGCTGATGTTTTATTATGTTATGCTTTGAATTACAGTCATAATTACTCTGTGTTCGAGTTCCAGGTTCTTTTTACAGACTCACGATGTGTGAACGAATGTCCCCGTTTGACCTTTGGAGGTGTCATAGAGAATTAGTGAAGTAGAACCTAAAAAAGTCCCCCCTCCCACAGTCTGGGAAGGGGGCCAGTGCATCTGGTTGCTGCCGATCCAATCCTGATGTCTCGTCTCTGCAACAGCGAACACAAAAAGGAAGCAAATATTTCTGTTGGCTCTCGAACATATGGCCGGGTTGGGGAGGTTTCACTTGTGAGTTTAAGCATTTGGGAAGGAAGGATGATAGATGAAGAGAGGAGGTGTGTTAATCTCTCAGCTCAGAGCGAAGCAAAGTATCCCTCATTTCACTGCGTGCTAATGAGGAACTGTTTAATCTTTCTGTGGTGTAATTGCATGACCTGTGGTTGCATATAAATAGCCTCATTAGTTTCTGATATGGTCACTGGACTCTTAATCCGTTCTTATCTATTCTTCGGGACTAACTGAGGAGAAGAATCAGGGGACGGTTTCTCATTTCGGGACCAGATGACTTAGTTTAAGGGACCCTGAAGGCCTGAAGCCAAATTTACTGCGGTCATGCTTATTGATCAATCCCCATTCCTAAAATTCCTCAAGGTTGCAGGGTTTTTGTGCAGGAATGTAGACGATGGTCATAAGAGATCATGTTTATCAAACAGAAAAGAGGAGTAAGACTGAGAGCAAGGGCAGTGTATTCTTAATAGTTGGTTATCTGTGATAATAAATGTTACCAGGTGGTTTCACAGCGAGTGTCTCACGCTCCAGGCTTTGTTTGCTACCCTCCCTCTCAACTTTCACCTCGTGCAATCATAAGGGATTATACAGGCATGCACTTTCATGCAGGAAATCTCACGGCCAGTGAAAGAGCATAAAAGCTCCAGCAAGTGCATCTTCTGAAGGAGTGCGCACATTTTTAAGCAGCAGTTCCTGTTAGTCAGTACAACTTCAAAACATGAAAACAGGTATAGCAGGGAAAACGTTTAAAAATGCTTCAAGTGTGATAAAACTCTCATCATTTGGCTTTAGGGAGAGACGCGCTGCTGTAGGTAACCTTAAATTGAAAACATGACCTCGTCCAAGGGAGGGAGACCTGTGGGTGCCAAAGATGCCGAGCAGATGCATCATAATCTTTAATCTTTTGTTTATTAGTGTTCACCCAAAACTGATTCGTTAAGGAAGGAAGGAAGAGGTGAGAATATCACTTTAGATTTTAGGACTTGACACAAACTAAAACTTGTGAAGTTTCTGTCATCTCAATCTGGTTGAAACTATCTTATCCAGACATAATCCAGTCATTTTCCTGGAGGCCTTTAGTATGGTGAGTGGAATGAAAACACTCCAAATGTCAGACCAATGAGAAACGTTCAGCATCAAAGGTCCCATCCCCTATTGTTTCTAAACCTTGGGAAAGCACTACTTGTTGACGCCCCCACCCAGTTGAAACATTAACTTCCCAGGATCTAAATGTACGCCTTGGTTCCTGCTGAGACACTAAGTGTCCTTAAAAATGTTTGTAACTCCTGAGTAAAGTTCCTGCAGGGGAAAAGCATATTTATATCTGCAAAGGCTGCAGCAATGAAACATTTGACTGTCAAAGGAAAAAAAATGTGGTTGTTGATGTTTTTTGTTATGTCTTGTTGTATAGCGCCACTTTGTCCAGAGGAGGCACCAAAATCAACACAAATCAATAGTTCCTTAAAGGAGCTTTACTCAGACTGAATTACTTACTGTAAGGAACTGTGAGGACTATGGGTTTGAAGTGGATTGCAGTGACTCCCTTGACCGGAGTACTCACATGAACAGTTGTGATGACATGACACTTAACAAGGCCTGTATTTGTCTTGAAAAATTATCAACAAGCAGATCTCCTTTTTAACACCACTTTGTACCAGATACAAAGCAACGAGGCAATGTTTTCATTGACAGATATGTGGCACTGTTGTTTGAAATGAATCAACCATCAAATCTTGTAAGTTTGTACCATAGTTTAGTAGCTGGCTACATTTAGGGCTACTCACAGCCCAGTGCTCTGAGACATGTCTGTAACATGTCCTACCTGCACATCTACCAAGCAGAACAAATGCAATCTGACTCCTTATTTTGTTGATAAAGTCTCAAGTTTGAACACAGCTCTGCAGTGTAACTACTTCATGTGGGTTGGAATGAACATTATCACGAACAGTCCATCTTGCATTTTAGCCCGTGCTCTATCACTCTCCTGCTTAGCTTCCTTCTGATCTTCTATCCCTTTTCTATCAGACAGCCAAGCTCCAGTGTTTACTATACTCTGAAAACTGTTTTCAGCAGAGAAAAACACACATCTCTCTTCTCACTGTTTTGTCAACTTTGTCAGCCGGTGTGGTGTTGTCATAGAGAATTCAAATTGCCGTAAACCAATTTGGTCCAGGCCAACACAATTGGAGAGCCAAGAAATAATAATTATCTATTTTAGCCCTGATAATCTCATTTCAAGTTGTGGATTATGAGCAAGTGTATATTGAGAAATTAGGCTTTTTCAAGATCACTTAGACAGCCCCCACATTCCCTTTAAAACCACCAACAAATTATTTTAATATCTGTATCATCAACCTCAGGGTCAGGTAAGGCGATCAGATCATGCTTCACATGCACTCTTGTTCGCGTTTGGCAAAGTTTCAAAGTTTTTTTTAGAGAGTCTGTTGAAAGTCAGCAGGAGCTGCTTTTTTCTGAGATCACACTAACAAAGAGACAAAAAAGAACAATTTCTTTCTACTGAGCGTGCTCAAGTCAACATTTAATAAAGTTTGTGTCACAGCTTCAAAATGTGTTTTTGTTTTTATGTTCAGTATGTCCAGGATTAGGTGCAGTAATAATTAAGAAGAAAAACTACATATTTGAGGGCAACAGGAAAAGAATAATACAGATTTGAGGGCAATCTGTGTCTAAAGCCCAAATCTTTGCCACAACTTTGCTTGATATTTCCCTGAGTCTGATCTTATTGTGCCTGAAATAAATCCAAGCAAAAGTGTGTAAAAGAAAGACATGCTTACCTGACCAGGATGGCCACTCCAGCATCATCACAGTTCTCGTAGACTTTTGCCCAGGAGTCCTGGATCATCACCTTCTCCTTGTCTGTCAGTGGGCTTGGTCGCTCCAGGTGGTCCCCCTCTCCCTCTCCCTGCATCCCCTCCATCTGGGAACACAGCTTTGCCTCACTGAGCACGTGCAGAAGGCAGGGCTGATTACACTAACCCCCCTTTACTCTTCTGTCTTGTTTATTTCCCTTTTTTTTGACAGGAGTGGAAGCAAATCTGTTTCCCTTCCCCCCTTTTTTCTCACTGAGAATATTTGCTCTCCACCTCTGAATCTCTGCTGAGCGAGAGTGTGTGTGAAGAACAGACGGAAAAAAACACACAAGAAAACACACGCAGGGAACGAGGAGGAGCCTCTGTACTCTCTCTTTTACACTCTCCCCTCTTCTCTCTCTCTCTCTCTCTCTTTCGCTCCCTCTCTCCTTCTTCCCACCTCACCTTTGTAGGTGGTGTTTGATGAAAAGAGAAAGGAGACAAATCCTTATTAAATAAGAGAGTCAGATATGTATTACATGCTGTGGATGAGAGGTAAGATTATGACGTTAGAATAAGATAAAGAAGCACATCTCTCTGACCTTTTCTCCCTCCATCGTCACCATTCCAGTCCATCCAGGAGATTAACCTATAATGATATTGAATTTCTCCCAAAGCCTGCAGACGTAAATGTAATAAACACTTTGCTGACTGCAAATGAAACAGCATGACGTCCATCAGAAATAGGACAGGCGTCATTTGGGTTTGATCTGTGCGTTTAACAAGATAAAGGTCACATCACAGAGTTTTAAGTCCATTTAGCTTTACTTTAACTCTTTTATAACATCCAATAACCCTAAAAGAAACACAACTCCCCACTTTCTGAAGCACATCATTCTCTTTTTGTGGTGGCAGGGGTCATCAGTGGAGATTTATTATATACTGGGTTAGGAAAACAAGGGCTGATTATCAACAAGTCTGTTATCAACCTGTCAAAGAGGGGCCAACATGGGAGTAGTTCTTTATTGTCACAAAAGCAAAGTTTGAGAGGAAATTTATTGCCTTTGCAGGGAGGGCCAACGTGAAGTAGGTGCCACCGACATACATGACCCATGTTAAACATTGACAGGTCGGTTGGGAGTGATCAAGTTGGAGAAAAACTGCGCATAGAGCACGTTTTGGCAGCGTTTGAAAAATAACCTTTGCATCATGCAGCTGCTTCTAACAGCAGCTGAAATACATTTGAACTTAAAGGTGAAGTTATTTCTCTCAGGCTACCTAGCCTCTGCACTCAAAAAGGTCACAGTTTCTCCTGCAAACCTATCATACCTGTTAGTCCAGGACCAGATAAGTGGATCAAACGAGGTCAATGATTAAACATCTGCTGGCTCTATTCAGATTGATTGATGTTTCCATAGAAAGAGCAACATACCTTTTGGGATTAGATAAATTTCTGTTGTCTACACCCTTGTTGACAAGAGCAGACAGTTTCACATGAGTCACCATTAACAAGTCGTAGTTAGAAAATCAGTGACCTTGTAATTCTTATATGATAAATAAAAAGCCATAAGGCTTGACACAAGTTGCAGAGTAAATAAGCAATGACATCTAGTGGATATAGCAAATACTGCATTTGGACCAGCAATGCATTTGGAGTGAGAAAATACAAAATAGAAGAGTCAGCCATTTATTGGAGAGTCATGTGTTAGCAGGATGGGATGTGTTGTGAAGAGAGGACCTGGATTACATTCTATTAGCTATATTTACACTGCCTGAAATCTTCAGACAACATGAGAGTAACATCTTGTCTTTCACATCTATTACACAGGAAATATACAATCAACCACCCAAAATCTAAAATGCTATTTTTCTTTATACAAAAAAAGTTTTACAGTTCTGATAAAACTGGCCTTAATAGTTACATTTACTCCAAAAACCCCCATGGGCTGCCATTTGTTTTCACCACAACTAAACCCTGCGATCTTTCTTTGTGAACACAAATGAGACTACTGAATTCAACCAACTTGTTATCCATAACAATGCTCTCCATCACAGAGTAGATAGTTCTCTGTCCTTAACATTAATGGTGCGTCTGTGAAAAAAAACTGTAAACTATTTGGATGAACATTACGTCACATGGGTGTTAAGTGAATGTGCCTCATATAAGATGATATTAAAACTAGTTTTTCTATATGAGTAATCATATTGTAATTCTTGTTATAATGCTATCAATAGTATTTCTAAGGTAGCAGGGATAGATACATCATTCATATAGGAGGAAGGGGTGAGATTGGGTCAGTTTTGAGTTCTCACTCCTTTTCCAAACATGCCTGTCATTGCTTGTTTGTAATGTTTCACTTTTTGTTTGTTTGACTTATAAAAAATATTACAGCACAATACATTAAAACACATGCCCTAAAATTATCAAATCAAATGGTCCAACACTTGACCATGTCCCAACCAATGACTGTGTATAGAAATTAGAAAAGTATTATAGAAAAGTATATAGACAGTCTATGGTCCCAACCATAATTTTTAACCTCTTTCAAAGAAAGGTAGGAGTTGCTTCCTGAGCTGTGCTGGAAAAGCATCCCATGTGTGAGCAGTTGAATAAAGTGTTGTTTCACTTAAAAAAATAAAAAAATAATTATGTTTAAATAAACTTTAAAAATCAAAATCAAAAAATTCCAATCTTCCAATTCCCCTTCTTGTCCATTTGGTGGCGGTAATGCGATGAAATAGCGTGACAGCAAATATTAAACACCACCGAAGAAGAAATAAGCCGTGAACAGTTATTTTACTGCAGTGTTACCTACAGGACAGGTGTCAGCCATTTGTCTGGAGTCATTCTGAGGGAGTAGAAGAATAGATACTGTAACATTCATGTTTACCTCGCAGATATGCAGTAGCTCAGTTTATGTAGCGCAGTAAATATATTTTCCTTTCACCAGTTCATCTAGCAGGCTAATCAGGGAGCTAGCTGGTTAGCACCGACTACGTCACGAGGGGAAAATCTGCAACAGACGCTGTTTTAGGCTGAAAAAAGTGTCACACCTGTCCGTGTATTTACAATAAACCAGCCACAGAGCCAGGATGAACGTTGCTAAGAGTGGATACCGTGTTTTCTCTGCAAACTCCTCAGCAGCATGCACGGAATTAGCCAAGAAAATAACAGAGTAAGTTTAACTAGTGTCTCATTTTTTATGACTAACTGACGGTTTGGTGGCAGGTTTTGTTTGTAAGTGAAAGAAAAACTGCGTCAGAAAACATATGGATGGTGCTTAGTATGAGAAATTGAGGAAAGAGACATGAAAAAAACAGTTTGGAAAGATAAAATGTGAAAAATTAATTGTTTAAATCTCACGTAAGTCTTTAATATGTTGACGTCTGAGCTCTAATATCATTCTCCTTTTTTTCTCAGGAGGCTGGGGGTTGAACTAGGGAAGTCTGTAGTTTTCCAGGAGTCTAACAGAGGTAAGGACACAGGGTTCCTACACATCCTTAAAAAGTCTTACATTCATGTATTTAAAACTAAGGCCTTAAAAAGTCTTAAATTCATTAAATGTTATATTCTGGTCTTGAATAAATTACTCAAACATCTCAAATTTGTCAGGGCAGGATTTGTTAATGTGTTATTGATTTTATTTGTCTTTGCTGGAGTTTTCGAGAAGGAGATTTAGATTGAAAACTGTATTGCAAGCTGCTTATATAATTTATCTGCATCCTAGCTAGGCAGTCTGTGTGTTACTGTTTGCACTTTTACATACAGATATTAACCAACTAGCAACTTAATGTTCAATTAACAGTCAAAAAGTAAACTTGAATGAGTCTCATTGAGTGACACACGCTATGATTTGGTTGTAATACAGCAGGACCCCTAAACCATCAACCATATTTCTGTGTTTTTGGTCTTAAATTTAATTAAAAGTGGCTTTAAAAAGATTTTAAAAGCCTTAAATTTGACTTGCCAAAACCTGTAGGTACCCTGAGGACAACATCAAAACTGGATTTGAAGTTTTTAAAGAGGCTGCAAAATAAAACTTCAATTTCCCTGTATTGTTTCAATTTTTGTGTCTCACTGAAAGGCACTGCACATACACCTATTATTTTACTGCTGGTATGCAAACATCTGGTTAATCTTGTGGAGCTGCATTCATACTGATGACTTTGCGTCAGGTTGAGGTTAGTTAAAATGACTGAAAAAGGGGGAAAATAAGTCTGAAGAAAGTGGTAGAGGTGAAAAGAAGTTTGCTGTTCTGTATTAAGCTGGATTCAGCTGAATTTTTTATACACAGGTCCCTGAGTTACAGCTGTTATGCTCGCTTCAGTGTATTTTTATACATCAGCATTGGCAGACTGAACAGTGAGATCACAGGCTACAGGATTTTTTTCTCAACAGACTCAGTCTTTATGACCATCATAATCTTCAAATTCCTGGAAAATAATACGTTGTGTCGTTCAAAATTTAGCTCTGAGTCAGATTTTGGACACTTGTGGAATTTAAGCTTTTAAGAGTTCAGTCAAAAGCTGTGAGTCTTAGCAGTGTGAGTATTGGCAGCACTGTGACGCTATGGAAACAGTGATGAAGACATGACATGCTCTGTGTGCACTTAACTTTACACAGCAGAAAATGTGTGTTTGCTTCACTTGACATGTTATATGCTGCAAAAAACTGGCATGTAAGCAAATATTTGAATTATTTCAGGGGTAAAAAAAAACTTTTATTGGAGCTTTATTCACCTGACAAGTCCATAAAAATACCTCTTTAGATCTGTCAGGTGAATGTAGTTCATTTATGTCAAAGAAAACAATGTTTACTAAACAAATACGTCAAAGATAGTTTAGTTTAGTTTAGTTTATTCACACACATCAACCTTGACTAACACTGATACACACATGCACACACATACATATACATATACACATACATATACATATACATATACATATGTACTACAGATACTTGATTAGATTCTAGTTTTGAAATGATTTCACTGAGATAAAGTGATCAAAGCTGCTCATACATTTTTCATGGACGTCTGTATTAGAAGGCGTTTGATGTGTGGATAGTTAATGTGTTAAAGTGAGGGAATATGTTTCTTTTCCACAGAAACCAGGGTGGACGTGAAAGAATCAGTTCGTGGACAAACTATCTTCATCATCCAGACTATACCACGGTGAGCACAGACATCACAGTTTATCTCAACAGTTTGTACAATATAACTATTCAACATGTTGGATAGTAACATTTTCTGATTATTCATCTGTTCTACGACCAGAGATGTAAACACAGCCATCATGGAGCTGCTGGTCATGGCCTACGCCCTCAAAACGTCTTGTGCGAAGAACATTATCGGCGTCATCCCCTACTTTCCTTACAGCAAACAGTGCAAGATGAGGAAGAGGGGATCCATAGTGTGCAAGTTGTTAGCTTCAATGCTAGCAAGAGCAGGTGATGAAAACAGATGCACCCCTGACCTCTTTATCGCTAAATTGAGAGATTCAGGGATGTTGTAATTGCTCACTTGCTTGTATTTCACCTCAAAGGGTTAACGCACATCATCACCATGGACCTGCATCAGAAGGAGATTCAGGGTTTCTTCAGCTTTCCTGTGGACAACTTGCGAGCCTCTCCTTTCTTGATTCAGTACATTCAAGAAGAGGTGAATCCTGTCTTTTTCTCTGTGTTTCAGTGAAATTCAATGTAGATGCAAAAATATCAGTCAAGTTTTTGGAAACATGACCAGGCATTTTTCTTCTTCCTGTCAGATTCCTGATTATAGAAATGCTGTAATTGTGGCAAAGTCTCCTGCCGCGGCTAAGAGGTAACTGACATATTTTACCTAGTTTGCTTCCTTTTCTCTTTCCTTTGTGTATTTTTATCATAAAAGTGTGATTAAGTCAACTTCTATTTCTAATTGAAGCTCTCTTGAGGAGTTTTTAGCAGCTTGTGAAGCCAAGAATTTGATTTTGATTCCTCTTTATGAGCCACAAAGCAAACAAGACCATCAGTACAAAGACTGGCTCTTTCTTTATTTAGGTTTTTTTTGAGGCCTGAAACTTCGCAGTGAGATAGGTGTCAGTTGAAGTGATAAACGTGCTAGGTTGGACTGTTAAAAGAAAGCAGCATGAGAAGAGACATTTATACACGTGGCACATCAGGAGTGCACAGTGTCTGTAACGGTACATGAAAAGACAGTCTGTCTCATTTCTTGCAGGGCTCAGTCATATGCAGAGCGTCTGCGTTTGGGTCTGGCTGTGATTCACGGTGAAGCTCAGTGTGCAGAGTCTGACATGGCTGACGGACGACACTCTCCGCCGTGTGTGCGCAACACGACAGGACACACCGGCCTGGAGCTGCCGTGTAAGAAAGAACGCACCCTGTCACTCTGCTTTTTCATATTTTCTTTGCAGATTTGTCGGAGCAGATTTAACTCGTCTGAACACATGTCTTTGTTGCTTTCTCTCTGTCACTTCATGGTCAAAATACGCAAAGAGTTTCCTTTTCTGATTTCTGCTACTTTAACTCTGTCACTGCATTCATGGTGTAACCCGTGTCCACAGCCTAACACAGCTCTTCTTTGTGCCGACTTGAATGGATTGGAGGATTCTGCTGTTTCTCACTCATGCCATCCACCATTCTCCAAGGCGTGGATTTTGTGTTACTGCATGTTTTAATTCAAAAGATACCTACTCTTGCTGCATCCTCCACAAACTGACAAAGAGTGGCGAGTGGCGTGATTAACGCTCATATCATTGAGTTTTAAACCTTTTTTTTTGCTGATACATTCTAACATGATTCTGGCATCTAGTGTTCAACGTACTTTCAGTGTTAACTGGTAAGACCATTTAAAGAGAAAATGATTGTGTCATTGGCAAATGACTCCAAAGAATCTGCGTCCAGTATCACTTTAACTATTTAGTAAAGATAACCTTATTCTGACTTGTGTTTCTGGTCTCACCCTTGACTTGAAAAATCCTCATTTAAAGAACTCAAAAATAACACAATATCAAATCTGGTTTTGTTCTCCTCATTGTGAACTTGAGCATTTTTCAAGTCTTGGCATCATGTGTTTTTGTCATGTCAAATATTTGTGCATTTGTGTTAACGTGGTGTTTATTTGTTGGTAATAGCAGGCAAACAACAAGCTCCGTTCCCTGGCATAGAGCTTCCAAGTACGACCGTAAACATAAACTCACACCTGACTATCAAATGATTACTTTTTCAAATGGCTCCTCAATCCGTGCATGAGAAAAGATAATGGGTTTGTGTTGCATCTTGGGAAAAATCCAGTCTGGTTTCAGGAGAGGAAGCTGGTGAAAAATGCACAGATTGCATTGTTAGTTGCCTTCAATTTGCATCGACTTTTTCCCACCAATGAGCTCCAAATCTCTGTATTTATTTATTTATTTTGCTCTTGTGTTTTCTGCTCCTCTTCAAAAACTCCAGACGGGTCGTTCTCCAAGATGTCCAAACCGCTTTCTGTTTCGTTGTGTTCTGATTTTATTTGAAATCCATAAATCAAACCAGAACCATGCCAAACATTTTTCAGTTCAGTATCTGGACTCATCTTGCCAATCAACACATGGTACACCTTATGAAACCTGCTCTTTAGAACCTGATTAACATTTGGTCATAACTGCATGTGATGAATAAAAAGCATGCCCGTGAAATCTAACTTGAAATGAACAAAAACATGAGCGGAATGATTGGTGCGTCTAACCCGAGCACAGAAAATCAAAGGTTTAGATTTGTTCTGTAGTTTCCTTTATACTATTTAAGTTTAGAGGATTATTTCAGTTGTAATTAACTTCAAGATATCAGACCAAGCATTTCTCAGGTTAGAGTCAAGAGAAAGTCATAGTTTAGATGAGCTAACATCATGGCTTCCTGCTGTCGTGGTTTAAGTCTGAATGTCACTCTCTCAGGTGCTCTGATGCCGTGGGACTCACGGCATTCAGCAAAGTGTTCTGCAAGGCATGCTCCTCCTCTTTCTGCTGCTTTTGACTTCTTTCCTCTGCAATCAGCTTGGCTGGCTGATTGTTTTACCAGTTGATTGTTTCCTTATACCCCTTTGAATGACTACATTTACATGCACGACAACACTGAGCATTTACTTTTTAGTCGAGTTAAATGACAGAACATGTATTTTAATTCAAAACCCATGGGATATGATTCAAAGTTTTACTTTTTCGACTTTATTTCACAAATTGTTATTCGTTTGGGATTTTACGGAAGCCCTTAGAGGCCATGATTTGGTACAATAAATTTGCTCCGTTTTCTTAAGGTAACAACTTATTTTTCTCATTCTCCTCAGAAAACAAAGCTAGTTTTCTCAAGATAATGGGATACCAACTTATGCCGCCCATTCTTTAATGCCACTGTGGTAATGCTACTGTCAAACTGTCTGAAATTCAATTGAACATTAACTTTCCGATGCATTTGATGTATTTAAAAAAATTAACAGGGATTGTCATAGGTCATTTACTAAGAGAACCCAAATTCCCACAATACCACTGAATGCATCACATACACTACCCCACAACATTTGGTCTACATGCCTAACAGATCTTAAAACCTGGATGGTGTGACTGCATTTATCCAAAACAAGGATAACCTCAGTTGAATTGAAGCGTGGAGGGCATATGAAATTATCCCTTCATGTCAAGAAAACAAGCATTGTTTCTCAAGATGATGAAAAATCAACTGAAATTAACATGTTAACTTGAGGAAACGGAGCAAATTTGTTAAAGGAAATTATAGCCTCTATGAAAGGCTAAGGTTAATGTGCTGTCAGAGATAGTTACATTGGTATAAAAGGTTGTGGTGTGTGAGTGTTGTGTGTGTACACCTAAAGCTTCTGAAACATCTCTATACACCATGACGTCTCACACTCCTGCGTTAGATCGTGGCAGAGCGCCATTATGGTCCTGAGAAGCTAAAGTGACTTTATTTGCAGTTTTGACAACATACATGCTTTTATGTTGTAAGGCTACTTCTGCTGGCTATCAGGATACAGAAGTTCATGTAAAAACAGCAGAAGCAGAAGTCTGACCTGTGAAATATTATATAGAAAACTGCATCTGTTAACCTGCTTATTGCGTGCATGTAAATGTAGTCGCCAGCAGCAATGATGTTCGACTGATGACTGACCACAGAACATTGGCAAGTGTGTGTGAAGAAAACCCTCATCAGTGCTTGTCGGCCTTTTTTCGTCCCTGTTGTGTAAAATCCGATCTGGTTCTGGTGCATATTGGTTCATATGCAGACTGCTGCCACGTTGCCTGAGGACCTGAGGTCGTGTGTGTCCAGGAAGTTTTTGATTCTGATTGGGTATCCTGGGCAGAAAACACCCTGTGGTTTGATTTTTTTGCATGGCATGTGCTCTACCAAGTTTGGCATTTGAGTTTAATCTCCCTGGGGTAGTTGGGGTACAATGGGGGGAAAGTTAACTTTTGATTCCCATTTTTTTTAAACTGCATCATTTCACTCTAACAGAAATTATTTTCACTGTTGAATCACAACCCTGTAATTCGACCTGCAGATTTGCCTAAATTGCAGAACTTTTTCTCAACCCATTTTACCCAATCTACTGTTTGAATCAGGTGAAATGCAGATCACGTTTCCTCCTGAAAGTTCTCCCACAGGTCACAGAGTCTGCTTTCCTTTGCAGTGATGATGGCCAAAGAGAAACCTCCGATTACTGTTGTTGGAGACGTGGGAGGGAGAATTGCTATCATTGTGGTAAGATACTGTCGGCACAATTTTGTAGCAGATAATTGACTTTCATTATAAGCTTATTTCTCTTTCAGGAAAAAAATAGATGTTTCCTGCTTTGAAGAGTCATAAATTTAAGAATGTGGCGCATTTTCTATCCCAGTTTTCTGATTTGCAATCTCATTTTTTTCTGCTTTCTTCCTGATTTTCTGTGTTCTACTGTGCGGGAATTGAGCTACATCTTTGTTTTTCTCTAACAGGACGACATTATTGATGATGTCGGAGACTTTGTTGCGGCTGCAGAGATCCTGAAGGAGAGAGGTGCTTATAAGATTTACATCATGGCGACACATGGTTTACTGTCTGCTGATGCCCCCCGTCTCATAGAAGAATCTGCCATCGATGTGGTGAGAGAACACAACGTTTTTTCTTTAAATTGTAGCTTCATCAGTGAATTTGTCAAATAACTTTTTGTGTCATCGTACTTGATAAAACTCCAAACTGGAACTGAGTTTCTCGGAATTGGAAAGAATCAGAGTCACCAAGTAGGGCGGCATGATCTAGACAAAATTTCATAACTTAATGTTAATATGACACAATGCAACTATGGGTTCAGAGAAAACTAATAATTTTTCAGAAAAATAAAAGCCTCATGACACAACAGGATGTGGAAAGTGCGATTTATTGATTGGAACTAGCCATGAATTATCAAACATGGATGAATGAACATGAGATATATACATATAAGTAAAAAATATAAGCATTTATACAAAAAAGTCAACAAATATATACACATTTAAGCCAAATTCTACTATGAAAAAGGTTATTGAAATGTGCAGTGAAAAACAAATGTGCAAAGGTTTCTCCTGTATGACACTGAACTAAGAAACAAAACTTCCTCCTGCTGAATGGGGTTTTCAACTGAATTTCTAAAAGCAGGAAATTAGAATTTAGTTGTGATTCTGTAAACTTCTGGTTTCAGATTTCAGTTCCTAAAAGCTGTGCGAAGTACAGAAGTTAAAGTTGTCAGCATACAAATGTTCAAAATATGTTTAAGATAAAGTCTTTGGGATGTTTCTGCTGTTTGAAACTGCTTGTGAGCTATTACAGCCCCCAGGAAGTGTCGCTTCACAGCTCTGTCTTAAGTTTGCTCAGGGTAACAGCCAGTTCCAGCCCAATATTCTGAGATTTGTGGATTCACTTCTGCTTTTCAGTTTCTGACGGCAACATCAATCTTTCAGGAAATAATCCTCCGTGAGAATTTTGCAGCCCTCATGAGTTGTTCTTATCTTCTGGGCCCTGCTGTGCTGAGGTAACACTACCTGCAGCAAGCAATTAAAAGTTTGTCTAAGCTTCATAGAGAAAGACAACGATGCAGCAAAGTGCAACAAGAGTGACGGAGATATTTCACGCAAGGGAGGACACGCCATTGTGACAAGCATTTACTTTTACACAGTGTGGATTTAAAGAGTTAGCAGCTTCAGAAACATCCCAGTGCAAAACCACATTTAGTTCAAGCCTTTCACTTCACAGATAAGTCAGAGAAATCAAATCTAACCCCCATCTTTGTGATGCTTTGGACTTTTCAGGTTGTAGTAACGAACACCGTCCCCCATGAAGTCCAGAAGCTCCAGTGTCCCAAAATTAAGACCGTGGACGTCAGCATGATCCTCGCAGAAGCCATTCGCCGCATTCACAACGGAGAGTCCATGGCTTACCTGTTCCGCAACATCACCACAGACGACTAGAGCGGGTGCCAGAGTGAGAGAGTGAGGGCTGAGGTTGGTATCAGAGCAGCTTTGGGCGGGTGCGCTTTATCTCAGCACTGTAGAAACACGCCAACATCAACGTCCTACATGTTCAAAGAAGTCTTAAGAATTATCCAAACTGAAATATACACTAGAGTGTGAAAATGTGAAGCCCTTTCTGTCTTAGAAAACTTGATAAGTGAGCTTTTGAGTGTTTTGCCACATTTTTAAGTCTTGCTTTGCTGCTCAATTATTCCCAACACCTTAAGACCGAACCTTGACTCCTAAAGGGAGGAGTGAAAAGTCTTGAGATAAAAGGCTGTTTGCATTACCAACCTTGATGGGGTCTGTGTCTGTAATGCTCTGTGATTTCCGTACATATTATGGGATGTGTTGACGTCAGCTACAGAGCAAAGACTGGACACACTCTTACGTTTTAGTGCCCTAACTTAATTTTTCTGCCGCATACTTTTGAACGTTTGCTCCTGTCTTGAAGGAAATAATATATTTTTCCGGCCAAAACGGTAATTTAACTCTTATTTGATGTTTTTTTTTTCTTTTTTTTTTGTATTATTTGAGACTGAGATTCCTGCTGAAACTAATTTATTCATTGTGCTCAAAGCATCAGCATACAGTTTCACTACAAGTCTTAATAATGAAGAATACTTAACATTTCAAATGTTTTGCACCTTTAACAAAGTAGACCAACAGTTTGTCCCTAATGTCAACACTAGGAGGTGAGTGCACATATATTTCTACAGCTCTCTCTCTCCAATACTACGACTGATACAGGGTATTTCAACAGCTGATGGTCACTGTGAAGTCATAATGCACATATACTAACATTATGTTGTTTGATTTTTTTATTTTATCATCACTGACTTAAAACCTTTATTGGAATTTTAACCCTCAAATTATAAACATCAATGTTTCCAACAGAATGACACTGCACCTGTAACATGGGTCATCCACATCCTGATGTGTTATAGGATTAGTTTATACTGTACCATCTCTAGTTTAGGTTTTCTGTAAATTTAATTTTTTTCCTGACTGGGTGTGTATGTAGTTTCTGAAACTTCTGCAGCGAGCCCCAAGTGGACACTTAAGGAACTGCAGTTTCTAACACTTGGTTCCGCCCAAGAATCATCCATATGTGGGAAACACTGAACATGAATCTACTAACTGAACGTCCTGAAGTGATAATATCTGCCTGTGTGTGAAATATTCTTGCCATTTGCATCTTCACCAATGAAAAAATGTGCAGCCAGGTTCTCAGTTGGCTTACAGAGCTGCCTCGTTTTTCCTTTCTCCTAGTTTGACAGCATTGCATGCTGTGCATCGAACCCGAGTAGTTTACCAGCATCTAAATGCACCATGTAAGCAGACTCTGATGATCTGTGTGTTGTTCTTTTTGTGAAAAGCTTGTTTTGAGCTGGCTGCATGGACAGAAGACGCAGCCTGTGCTAACAAAAAGCAGCAGTACTGTCATGCGCATTTTCTTAGATTGTGAAAAGCAAGTGAAAAACACTACCATAGTTTCAACATTAGTCTACAGCTTGTGAGGCCTCTCTTTTTGAAACCTTGTATTTGCTCTCTGAGTTTAACATCTGCGTGTTGCTCCGGGGGAAGTTTACATCTATGCTGTTTGAGCCTTTTGCTCAGGGATATTAACTCACTCAAAAAGCCAATGCACAGTTATTTGTTTTACCTTTTGTTTTCTCTTCTTTTTATCATGTTGAAACTGTTTATGGAGAATGTCTTCCATCCATGACGAGCTCTTTTCATTAGACTCTGTAGTCTTGTTTAAATGCTGGATTCCTCTCATGTGTTGTTGCTATTGAGTCGGCACAGATTTAGAGGTCATGTGTATCGAAATGCCATTGCTGTGCCCTCTCTTCCCCATCGCTGTGTTTCCTGATGTTGCTCCTCTCCCCCCCTGCCTTGTCTCTTTGTTGAGGATGTGATCCTTCTGTCTCGCTCCGCGGCATTTGTCAATGTGTATAAAAATAAAACTGTTGTCTCTTTTTGCGCCTTTTCTCTTCTTAACAAATTTTTTTTCAGTACATTACATTGCTCTCTGCTTTCTGAATGAGAAGCTTCTACACTTAACTTCTTCCAGATTTAGATGGTGCTAAAATCCTCTTTATTCACAGCAGATATCTTTTTGATGAAACAACATTCTTTGATACTCTGTGCTAACTCGATAAAAATGCAAAACCTAGACACAGTTTTGACAGAACACTCTGATCTTATTTTATTCAGTCTAGACACTGACATCATCAAAATCACACATAAAACAATAGAAAAGAGAAGTACACCTTTTAGAAAGAGGAAAATAAAGATTTCTAAAGGAGTCTTTCAATAGAATAAGCCAGAATTGTGACATAAAATCATGATATTGGTGCTACCTAATGAAATTTCTTCAGTTAAAAATGTTTCCAAAATCAAAAACGGCAAAAAAAGCAACACAACAATCAAATACTGCTGTGACCGTCCAAGATCCTGTACTTGTTCCAAACTTCTCAGGTCTCTAAATAACTCTGAGGAGCTTTGACCAAGTCCAGGAGCACAGACACATTTAGAAAAGAGAACTTATTCAAAGAAAAGTCTTCAGCTCCACTCAGGCTCTGAGCTTTGTGAATAGTTTTCAGTCTTTCAAGCTGTTCTTGAATGCAAACTGAATGTAAAGTGAAGTGCGCACCTGGGTTTAGAAGCGATTCATCCTCCTCTCTGCGTCTGAAAGGACTTGTTCGTTGCCAGCTGTGGGTTTTAATGTGTCTGAAAGAGGTAGCAGAGATGTGACAATCACAGGTCACTTCCTCCTCATATTCTGAGGAACACAAAAAGCACCTTTACTTTAGTCAGTTTAGGAAAGAGGAAGCGCACCTTTTCCTCTCTTTCTGGGTCTGTTTGGCCTTTTAACAGTTAACGAACATCACATATATCAGGTGCCACTTCAACATTGTACTTCGAACAGTATCACATTTAATTAAAAAAAAAAGATCTTGGCTTGATTCAATACATTTTAAACTCAGGATTGTTTCAGATCAACTTTATCACACTTCCTGTTTTTCACCTACAAAATCAAGTACCAAAGCAAAACAGAGATGTTCTTTTCATTTATGTCTGGCACTGCTGCTAGAGAAAATAAACAGTTCTGATAAAAAAATAATACTTTTGCTGACACTAGGGGGCAGGTTTAGTGATCCACTGCAGGCTGAAATGTTTTAAAAAGACAAGACTGTAGCAAAAGCCAACTGTACACAGACAGCCAATTGTGAGGCCGGCCTTAGTTGTAGTCAATGATTTGTGTGTAATTACAAGTCTTGTGGTAAAACATTTAGACTTTTCAGCCATTTAAGATTATACATTTATTTGCTAATCAGCCTAAACATTTGTTTGAGGAACATTTGAGGATTAGTTCAGTTATTTGTGGATGTATTTACACACACATGAATATGATACTTTACCACAGTCATGGAAACTTATCCTGACACTGCCCAGGGGAAATATGAACAAGTTAAAAAGCAACAACATTGATCCTTTGGGCACTCCACTGGTGACTTTACAATGCTTGGAGAAGGAATCATTTAAAGTTTAAGAAATTTCAGCAGTACATAAGCTGTCTTATAGCTTCTCTCTGCTTAGTTATTTTACTGTTTGCTACACCTTGTTTTATAGTGGCGCCGAATGTTGCGTTCTTTGAGCACTGAAACTTACTGCATACACACTAAACACAGGTTTCTGATGAGGTTTTTCGCCTGCAGGCTGTATATTTGACACCTTTTATTTAGACAATTTAAAAAACAGACATGGTGATTAAGTAGAAACTGAAAGATTAGCAGTGGTAGTGAGGTAATTAATCACTTTCACTACACAGGATGATAAACAAAGCACCTGTTCATTTTAATTCCTACCAGTTTGCTCATTTTCAGTTCAACACAGCCCCACGTTACAGAGGGATGACCACTGGGGGGCAGCACAACACAGACAAAAGATATGATGCCATTGATTTAACTTCATACTTTGTTCTTTCAAGACAATTTACTTCATAGATAGATGAAGGAATAAACGTAAACCTATAAAAGGGTAGTCTTGACCCGTGCAGGGATAAAAATATACGTCAATTCAACCACGTATCTATGAACAGTGGAGAGAAAAATCTCTCTCTGACAGACAGTGCAAACATTAAACGTCAATTTAAATGATTGTGAGGTAAACATTTAAGTGTCCAACAAGAGCCTGACTCTAAGAAACTGTGTTGCTGTAACCTTCAGAGTTATTGCAAACAGATGAGTGACAAACTTAAACACAGACAGGATGTTTGAGCAGACTGCAGATCCACTTTATAAAACTTACACCTCCATATGAAGCACTTCTCAAGAGAAAGAAACAACACTAAGAAGCTAATCCTGGATAGTCCAGACAATTGAGAAACATGTATTTAATTCCCAAGTTTTAACACAGGATACCTGACGCACTCTCTTTCTTACTTTTTTTTCAGATTTTATTATCAAGTGGAAATTATTTGAGGGGAAAACACATTTTTCTGTAATTTTTAAGGACATCTTACCCCAAAAAGATTTTTATTTTGAAGAAAGAAGCAGTGACTATAGTTATCAGGCATTTTAATGGCAGTAAGGAAATAAAGACAACACAAACTCATCAGCACACTTCACTGAAAAAAGCAGTTTTAATAAACAAAGCAGAGAAAGACATCCAGGGTTACCATTGCATGACATGCTTCACAGAAACCATGGAGCTGGGAATATTTACAGTTTGAAAGATAATTTCACCTTCACTTCTTTATTCACATGTAAACAGACTGCTGCATCACATGACAGTTAATGCATATATTCTCACATCAAGCATCACACACAGGAATAAGTTTGTACATGAAGCTTCTTCAACACGGTCAGAGTTTGTTTTTTTTATTTTACATTCACAGTAACAAGAGTCTATTTACTCTTTGTTTCCATCTGTGTCCACTGAGTCAGTCTTTGCATTGGATGCAAGGGACCCTAAACAGATCTTAAACTCATAAAAAAGTCCTAAATTAAGGCTTTGAAATGTCCTAAATTCATTAAAAGTGTTATGTGCTGGTCTTGAAGACGTTACTCAAAGGTCTTAAGTTGTCAGTGCAGGACTAGGTAATGTTATATGTATTTTTCTTTTTCTCGCGGTAATGTTTGAGAAAATCCAGAGGCTTCTTTCTTCCTAGTTGCTGATATAAACTGTCTGCATTCTGGCTAGTCAGTTCCAATAAATTTGCACTTAAGCTGCACTTGCACACACAGCTATTGAATCAGGGAGCACTGAGTTCACTTCATGTTTAATTAACAGACAAAAAGTAAACTTGACTGAGTCTCACTGAGTGACACACATGCTGTGCTTGGTTGTAATACAGTGGGATACCCCAACCATCACCTATATTTAAAGTATTTTTGGTCTTCAATTTCATTCAAAGTGGCATTGAAAAGTCTTTAATTTGATTTACTGAAACCTGCAGATACTCTTGATGCTTTCTAAGCCTGAAGAGGAATTTACAGCTCCAGCACCTCTGACCGTGACTATTTGTTCTCCTCCGCTGCAGCTCTTTCAGTCTCTTTTTCTTTTAGTCTCATTTGGTGCGCTCATCATTACGAGATGAGGCAGTTGTTGTTCTTATTCATTATCAATCTCTTGTTGCCCTCCTCGGGGAGGGTTTCCCGTCTTCGGCACAGCGCTGGGTTCAGCCAGCCGGGCAGGTTTGCCTGCTGCAGGAGCTCTTTGAACGCCTCCAACACGTTCACGTTGTCTTTGGCCGATGACTCCAGAAAGCTGTTGTTCCAGTCGAGCTCCAGCTGGGACAGCACGTCCTCACTGGACACCTGACGCTCATCGTGGCGGTCTATTTTGTTTCCTATCACTACAATTGGCGTGTACTTGTCCTCTTTGACTTCCATGATCTCGTCACGGAGACTCTTCACCGCCTCCAGGGACTCAGGGTCGTCCACGGCGTAGACCAAGGCGAAGGCGTCACTGTTTTGGATGGAGAGCTTACGCATGGCAGGGAAGGAGTAGCTGCCGCTTGTGTCCATGATGTTGATGGTGACTTTGACGCCTCCAACCTTGAACTCCTTCCTGTGGAGCTCCTCCACTGTGCGCCGATGTTTGGGCTCAAATGTGTCTTTGAGGAAGCGTTGGATGAGAGCGGTCTTCCCCACTCCAGCTGCTCCCAGAAACACCAGACGCACCTCCGTCTTCTCCGTCACTTCAAAGGACATTCTGCTTCTCTTTACCAAACACTCTTCCTTGCTTTCTTGTCTCTTGGTTGAAGTTTCCTCCACTTAGCTGAGCTGTTTTACTGTCAGATAAGGAGCTGACTGCCACAGCGTGTGAGGGTTTCTGTCAGGCTGCTCTGTATTTATGTCTACAACAGTATCTGCCTCCTCTGGTGCCCAGCCAATCAGGGGCAGGCTGTGTCTCTTTGAACTTGCAGGAGACGAAAAAAAAAACTGGGGGGAGAAAAATCATCTCTTATGAATCTACATCTAGGATTTTCACGTTTTTCGTTACTGCAGAAGAACAGGTTTGCTCTAAACCATAGACCTTTCTGATTTGTGGGTATGAGTGTAACATTTTTAATTTCCATACAATAAAACATTATGTATCATTGAGTTTTAAGCCATAAGCCTTCTTTTATAACAGAACATAGTCATTATAAGTAACATCATTTATCAAACAGAGAAAAAACTGTTTTTTTAGCTTGTGAGTCTGAGTATTCTTGTTTAGTACCAGCTTCATCTTTTTTAAACTTTAAATAGCATGAAAAATGTTCCTAACTGAACTCTTTTATGATGAAAGAGTTCTTTCTCTTCATTGTCTATGTGATGCTCTGCTCACATGTCACAGGAGGCAGAAGCACACGTTCTGTCCTCTGCTGTGCTCATTACCGTGACTTAATGAAGAGGTATTTATGTCACACACACAGAATGTGCTGTATATAATGTCTTAATACCAAACAAACGACTGCTCGCATGCAGAGGCTGACTTAATGATGTGCATTCAGATTTATGTTCAGAAGTGATATGACAATGCAGTTATTATTATCAAATCCCTCACATGGTCTGTGTGTACAGTCGTGTTGCTATGAGACCAAAGAACCCATTACCTGAGCTGAAAGAAAGTCATGGGCACCTTATTGGAACCGTTGTTCATTTCTGAGTGAAGCTGTTCACTGACCGTGATGCACGAATCGGGTAATTAGAAAAATGGAAGCTGTAATCTCTGCTAGATTTTTCCGGCACGTGATTCAAATAAAAGCCTTGTGTTCATCCAGGTGTATAACTAAATAATGGAACTACAGAACCTGAGTTCCCTCAGACCATGACTCTATTTAGAGACTCTATATGAGAGAAATGATCCAACAACATCAGATTGGTCAGAGCGGTTTCGACTCACTGTGTTGATTATTGTTTTTCTTTATCACTGACCAATCACAGGTAAGCAGGAGAGAAACTTCTGAAAACAACCTTGCAAACAACAATGTCAGAGTTCTGTGCGGAGGAGAAAGTCACTGCACTTATTTTCAGTTAACAGTTCCAAAGTCTAAAGCTACTTTTAATGCTATGACATGTTTTCTACTCATAGTGTATGTAGTTTCCTACAGAAATGTCATCAAACGAAGGAAATCCAAAGCATACAGAGCCATGTTAGTAAGATAGCATCCTCTGGAGTGCAGTCAAATTTATGTACAAAATGTAGGCTTTATAGGTTTTCTCTATCAACCACATTTAATTGAGATTATAAGTAAATAAATTTTAAATGTAGTCAATGGATCTGCATATCTCTCAACACAAATAAATAAGTATAGGCAGAAATTAAACATCAAGTGAAGGGTCCGACTTAGTTCTAACCTGGACGGGGTGCTAATTAGGCCTGTTACAGTGCTATCATTTTCAGCTGTGAGCTTGTGTTGTTTCTTTTTCACTTAACTCTCCAGGCATTATTTTTCAAAGTAAAAATCTGCCTGATATCAAGTGAAATCTCTCTTCTCATCTTTCTGTGTTTTTTGCTGCATTTGTCTCAGGGTTAGAATATCAACTCCGAATGCACTGACCCTTTGCTCTCTCTTTCTCTCTGGAGACAAAAACTAAAGCTCGAAGCCCCCGAGCAATTCACCTCTCCTCTCAGGTTCATGTCTTTATTAAACCCAGGAGATAGACAGAGCCGGTAGAAAGAGCAGCTTTCTCACAGGTCAGGACAAAGAGAAAAGTCTACGAACAAAATAACAAGGCTGGATTTTTTTTTCCTTGAGTGTCTGTAATTTATCGTGGTCGCTTGAGGTTAGCGGCACAATCTTTGAATACGATTGTGACTCACTGTCAGATTGTGAATGCGAGGTACCACAGCAGTTTTTGAAGCTTTTGCAGGGACGAATGATAGACACGAAACATAGAGGTTCTGGATCTGTATGGGTTTTAGATTCTCATTGCCAAACTGATTCATTTCAGCTAAAGGGCTCGAAGGCTCGAAGGTCCATCCACCTTTAAGAGAAGGTATTCACCCTTTTTTAGGCTTAATACTCTTTCTGTGGCGCCCCAGTAGTACCATTTACCCAGAAAGACAGTGACTCACTTTCACGAGGTGCTGCGTGATAATAGTCACACAAGTTACACAAATTTGATGTACTCAGGGTTGGTTTGTGTTGACTCAGGAGGGTGTATGTGTGTAACTAGTGGCAGCACTTGATTCTCAAAGTGTGACTGAGCTCAATGTTTTCTTCGGGAGCTTAATGAAACATAAAACGACTGTTTGTCTGACAAACTTTCAAAGGCCAGCGGTGTAACCTAAGAGAGCAAATCATGCAGGCTTTATTACTTCATGTTGATGTAACTGGATGTGTGCAGCTCCAGAGTCCAAGAGATAGTGTCCTGAAGATTTTATTTTCTATAGTGTGGTTTGAAATCCCAGATTTGTTGGAACCAGGGGGTGTAGTCTTAGGTGCGGTGATGTATAAACCTGAGAAACTGTTCTTACTAGAGACAGAAATAAAAGGGTGAATTTGTACGGTACAAGTGTACACAGACATACTACAGGCTGTTATAAAGCCTGACCCAGAAACATGGCACCATGCTGTAAAGTCATTTGATCTTTACAGCTCAGCTAAGTGAGCACTTTAAGGACTGTGCACTCCAGTGGAGAGTGTGATGAAGTCTGAACAGACACAGGATCTGCACACCCTGTTTGCCCACGGAGTAGAAGCAGGGCGCCTCAGCAGGCTATTAATCCTATTAGATTGGTTTTCACTGAGCAGAATAAAAGAGAACAGCTTGTTCCAAATAATCTCCTCATGGAGAACCTGATGATT
>RPOG01004364.1:11170-30383 GCA_008086565.1 Thalassoma bifasciatum
AGGAGGAGGAGGAGGAGGAGGAGAGGAGGAGGAGGAGGAGGAGAGGAGGAGAGGAGGAGGAGCAGGAGGAGCAGGAGGAGCAGGAGGAGGAGGAGGAGGAGGAGCAGGAGGAGCAGAAGTTTTTACTGTGATGTCATCGGCGAGTACACACACGTGTGGAAACCAACACGTGTGAGTAGCGTGTTTGATCAGCCTAAAGGAGCACGCCGTCTCTTTAAAGATGGAGCAGGAGGAGAACGGCGGCGCTCTGATGCCTGACAGCACGCCATCGTCTCATCCACTCTGAGCGGCGTGTGAGGAGGCTGTGACACGCTGATCACAGAGCGGGAAGCTTTGAACGAGGAGCGGGCGCCACTTTGACCGTGACACGTTGGGATTGTTCTTACATCAGATTAACATCAGGACTCCAGGCGTCGACCTCCTTTGGTTTAAACGTTTGAAAAGTGCTGAGCCTCACGACTGTGGAAGTGTCGAAGCGTCGAAGCGTCGAAGCGTCGGCTCCGTCTCTGTTTTTACCTTTAAACTCCTGAAAAACTCCTGAAAGCTCCGGATAAACCAACAAATGTATGTTTGACTTCTCCTTCATCTGCACTTAGCTCCGACTCTAATGAGCTTTTAATAAATGCAGCAGGAAAAAAAACACCACAATTTAATGAACAAAGCAGTTTTTCATGATAAAATAATCTCTTGTTCAAACATTTCAACCTTGCCTTGGCAAAATGCTGATTAATTCTCTGAACCTTGTGTAAGATTTGGCCTCAGGATGTAAAAATGACTCTAATCCGCTTCTTTGAGTCTCTTTGAAAACAAAACAAAGGAGCTGATTTACAGCCTTTGAGATGAAATCCTCCTAATCAACAACAAAACAAATGCAGAAAATATCCTGCCCGTTTTTTTTAGCATCCACACGCCTTTCATCAACAGGAAACAACAGGAAACAACAGGAAACAACAGGAAACCACAGAGAGCGACGGCGTCCGTGTGATGAAAACGCTGGAACATGAGCTCGCCCACGGTTTTAACGGCCGAAGTTAACGAGACACTGAGGTTGGTTTGGTTTTAGAAAACGTCCTTTTAACCTGATGTTTCCTCATTTACGGAGGTAAAACTATGTCAGAGGAGATTTTATAAAACTCCCCAAAATAATGTTTTTCTCAGTTTGTTCTCACTGATATTTAAACTGAATCAAAGCTGCTCTGAGATTATTCTGATTATTCACAAACATGAAACTGTGAAGCTGCACTCACAGACAGAAAACGCTGAAGTAGAAATGCACTTTTACAGACAAACAACTGCAGATAAACGCTGGTTCAACTCTTTACAGATTATTCTGGATTATTCTGGGTTATTCTGGGTTATTCTGGATTATTCTGGATTATTCTGAATTATTCTGGGTTATTGTGGATTATTCTGGATTATTCCGGGTTATTGTGGATTATTCTGGATTATTCTGGATTATTCTGAATTATTCTGGATTATTCTGGATTATTTTGAATTATTCTGGATTATTCTGGATTATTCTGGAAGCCTCTTTCAGCCGATAAACAAAATAAAAACAAAAACTTGGCCTTGTTGAGATTTGTTTTTTGGGCCACACTACGTCAAAATTAATATATAAAGTTAAAATACAAAGTTATAAGTAAAGATCTAAAGTTACAATAAAGAAGTTAAAAGTTGAAATTTTGTATTAAATATTCAAAATATCAAAATAATAAGTCACAGTTTGGAGATGAAGTTAGAATTATGAGGAAAACGAAAAATTCGAAGTAAAAGTTTGAAATTTTGAGTTGAGTTGAAATTCTAAATCTAAGAAGTCAAAATGTTGTGATGTAAAGTCAAGAATGAAGGAAAAAATAATAATTTTGAGTTAGAAAGACAACGTTCCCGGGAAAACTCCAAATTTTGAGACAGTAACAACAAATTATCTAAAAAAAACTCTTAATTTTACCAATAAAGTTCAAGTCTTGAGAAAAGAAGTTTGTCAAAACTTTAAGGTGAAGGAGACAAAGTGTATTGAAGAATTCTAAAAAGCAAAATTAAGTCCATTTTGTTTGAAAACAAAGACAAAATTATGAGAAAAAACTTCAAAATTATGAGATAAAAAAACAGAATTTTGAGAAATGAGATGAAAATTGAAATTATTGGGAAAAAAGTAAAAATTTAGAGGAAGGAGAGTTTTAAATATATGTTTTTGTTTTGAAGCTACTTTTTCGTCTTCGAGGATCTTTGGATATTTTTGCAGGATCTCACAGAGGGGGGGTCAGTTTATTCAGCAGAGGTCGTCTTTGTTTCTCGTGGTTGTTTCCCGTCGTCATTTCTCGTTGTCGTTTCTTGTTGCTTCTCGTCGTTGCTTCTCGCCGTTTCCCGTCTCAGTTTTCCTCCTCGTGCTCTGAGTTTCTGCTCGTCGTGGTCGTGTCGTTGAAGAATCCTCATTTCCACGCTTGGCTGAGGATGATGGGATTAGTTTGGCTCTCATTGTCTTTCCTCTGCTCAAATTCACTCTCACATTGAAGAGACAAACCGGGGAATAGAGTCGACACGTGGACGCCGTGGTCGTCGGCGCCGCTCAGAGCAGCTGGAGGTTAAAGCAGACGCTGCTGAAAAACCAAACACTGAAGATTTAACTCAAACAATTAGACGCAGTCAGAGAGTCGAGTCCAGCTTAACGGCCCCAGTTATTAACACCGGATAATTAAGTCTGTGTGACCCCCCCATCAGACCGAGCTGAGCCCCCCCCTCATCAAACTGAGCTCTGTCTTTCTCTCTGTGTCACCGGGCGCCGGCGCTCGCTCGCCTGAACGCCGCTGATACCCCAGAGTCGACCCTGAGAGGGCGCAGAGACCAGAGAGCATGATGGGAGTCAGGGAGAAAAATAAAGACCTGTCAGCGACTTTAAAGTCAGTGTCACAGCGACATCACAGAAACACACCAGGCCGGTCAGAATAAAAGAAGAAACTCCTGAGAATAAAAGAAACTCGTGAGAATAAAAGAAGAAACTCGTGAGAATAAAAGAAGAAACTCGTGAGTATAAAAGAAGAAACTCGTGAGAATAAACGAAGAAACTCGTGAGAATAAAAGAAGAAACTCCTGAGAATAAAAGAAGAAACTCATGACAATAAAAGAAGAAACTCGTGAGAATAAACGAAGAAACTCGTGAGAATAAAAGAAGAAACTCATGACAATAAAAGAAGAAACTCGTGAGAATAAAAGAAGAAACTCGTGAGAATAAAAGAAGAAACTCATGACAATAAAAGAAGAAACTCGTGAGAATAAAAGAAGAAACTCATGACAATAAAAGAAGAAACTCGTGAGAATAAAAACTCGTGAGTATAAAAGAAGAAACTCGTGAATGTCATGAATTATGTATAAATGTATGTAAACGTTTTATCGATGACGTCAACACACGGACAAACAAACCGTCACTCAGGAACACGTGTTCGGTCAGAGACACGGCGTTGATGGCGGCTCTGATGTCAGCTCTGATGGCGGCGCCGATGGCGGCGCTGATGGCGGCGCTGATGGCGGCCCTGATGTCAGCGTTGATGGCGGCTCTGATGTCAGCGTTGATGTCAGCGTTGATGTCAGCTCTGATGTCAGCTCTGATGTCAGCGTTGATGGCGGCTCTGATCCAAAGAGGAGCAGCTAACACAAACAGAGTCTTCTCTCACAGCTCTGGTAAAAGCTCGTAGCCTTTTATTAATTCACGGCCCTCGCCGCTGTTCTCGCGGCTCGGGGTCGGCCTGTCAGAGCCGCTCAGACCATAAATAAGTGAAAAGCACTTGGAACTGGAGCTCCTGACTCCAACAATGAATCCTGACGTTCTTTTTCATCTGCTTAACAGCGACTTTAGCTCTCATTGGGAAAAACAACTCAGCAGTCAGATCTGCCTCCACATTAGCGCCGCGGCGACGTGTCAGATACCGCCCTGAATTTTTATTGTTCAAAACAGCGTGTGCCGTGAAAAAGAGAAGCAATTTAAAAGTGAGTGGGGCACAGGCTTCATCTTAAGGTCTAATGCGTCCTGATTTACCTCTAATGGATCAGAGTCGGAGCAGGAGCTTTCACATTAATGCGGCTGAAACTAAACGAAAGCGTCTGTCAGATCCATCGCTCCGAGTCCATCAACACGGCTCCAGCTTTTCCACCCACCTGATGCTCCGTAAGTGACACTCTGCTCCTGTTGTTTCTCCTCACGGAGCCGCGGCGGCGGCAGACACAACACGCTAACCTTGTCATGAGAGTTCAGCCTCAACAGGCGCTGAAGGTTTGTGACGTTAAAAGAAGCTGCAGACGCTTTTTCTCTGGCTATGAAGCGTCCTGTCAGAGCGGCTCAGTCACCTCCCAGGAAACAGAAAGTTCTGCCAGGGTTATTATCTGACCGCTGGGAGTCCCAGCTCCACTAAATAAATCCTTAAGCCTTCAACTTTTCCTCAGGACTTCTTGAAGATTGCAGACGGAGCCTTGGACGTCCTCCAGGACCAAAACAACTCAATCCCCTTCAGGCCGACTATAAAAAACCAAACTCCAGAGCGAAGATGAACACGTTTACATTCAAGGACCCACACGCCGTCTGCGACCGGGCTGACATCACCGTGACGTCACCGTATTCACTGGGGGGGGGGAGTGGAGTCGAGTCGAACCATTTGGTTGTTTATTTGTGGAAAAGGAGAAAGAATAACTGGATCTTTGGGGATTTGATTGGTGAAAGTTTCCACCATCAACACAACGTTCGTCTGCTTCACATCTAAACAGAAACATTTCCACTCTGGAGCCCAGAACTGAAGTTTTAAAACAAAGAAAGAGTCGATGAGAAAACATTTACTTCCAATAAACAGTAAAACCCCAGTGGTCCAATTAGCGCGTCTCTCAAAGAGGCGAAGGCGTCGTGAAATCTGACTTCAGAGGCTTTTGATGAAGTGTTTTCTTCAGAGAGGAATGTCAGCGTTTGGATCTGTCTGCTTGGATATGTCCGTTTGTTTCAGACACACTCTGAAAGCAATGTCAGGTTGCATCATCTCAAGTTCACTCCTCCAGATTTGGAGCTTTTTCAAGCTGCAGAGGATCAGAGTCAGGAGACGACGCTTCCAGGGAAACGGAGCCACGTCAGTCTGGAGACGAGACGCGTCAGTAAATTAATACAGTTAATGTTATTAAAGCAGCAAACACTCTGATTATAGGTCAGGGGGGTTTTTAAAACAGACCCACATCTGACCCAGAGTCAAAAGCTCTGACTGACACGTTTACGAACAAATAAACTCAAATATAAGTGTTCTCTGTTTCTTATGAGTGATTTCTGAAAAAATCTATCTCTAAATTGAATTAACCCTCTGATGCATGAATTATAAAAGTCAGTGTCAGGATTTTTTCCTTGAGTGTTTTTATTTGTCTTAAGGCATAAAAAAAGTTTAACATTTTTTTCTCCAGATATTTATAACTGAGCATTCAACATAAAACAGTGTAAACTTAATGTAAATATGACTTATTTTTTGTTTGACTATTTTTTTTTTCTTTTCTTTTTTTGGTTATTACATGAATAATCTTTTTTTAATGCTTTGCGAGACAATTTAACTCTCTTTCATCCATTTTAACACTGAATAACTAATAGTTTATGAGCTTTTTCACCCTCAAATGTTTGTCTATAGCATTTTTAAGAAAATAGATGTTTGGAAAAAGAATTGAAAAGATTTTTTCAGGCCCTAAGAAGAATAAAAATATCCTGACACAGGCCATTAAGAATTTCCACCACATGAACCATTGAATTTAGGAGTAAATAAGTTTTAAATAGGTGTTTACTGCAGTGACCACTATGACCACAGGGTTAAACATGTTTGTGTCATCATTACAGATCTTAGATAAAACCTCACTTAAAAAAAAAACATGTCATGATGTTTTAAGAGCAGGATCAGTATCAGGACTTTACGGTGATTGTACAGAAGCACATTTGCTCCAATTAAAATATAAAATAAAAAACTGGCTTTGTTGAGGTTTTTTTTTCTTTCCTGCCAATATAAAGCCACACTGTTGGGATAAAACGTCACATTTATAACATGAAACATGAATTTTCATCTCAGAAAGGTTCTGTGTGAACACAGCGACATGTTTCTGTTAAAAAAAAAAAAAAAAAAAGTCGACGTCGTCATTTCAGCCGCTCAGAGACGAACAGAACAAACATGGATTCATCCACAAACTGAGCCGAGAGCATTTCTGCCTGATTCCTGTTCTTTACTGTCAACACACACACACACACACACACACAAACACACACACACACACACATACAGCAGAAAATCTCTGTGAATTTTCAGAGTCTTTGTGTTTTTTTTCTTCTTCACAGAACATTTTCTCCTAAATGTGTCTCTGATAGTTTTATAATGACCAAACAAAAACACAGAGCAGTGTTTTCCAACCTTTTCCAATTCAAGACTCAGTTTTTAGTCTCAGAAATGTTCACAGCCCACCTACAACCCTAAACGTGCGGGGGGTTATAGCTTTTTTTAGAGACAAGACCCAAAACTCAAGGAAAAAATAAAAAATAAAAATGTAATAACTGGTCAATAATGTAACAGAAGCTGACACCAAAACATGAATTTATTTGTCCACAATGAAAGAACTTGTTAGAGTTTTGGTCAGTGATTACAGTTTTGGGTTATACAACATTTATTTTATTACATTTCAGGTCTTTGTTAAATCTGTGGTCATGACACACGTTCAGCTTTAAGGGACTTTTCTTATTTATGAATGTCTGAAGATGTTTTATCCTTTAACTGAGTTTCAACATTTTACACATGATTCTGTACATTTGTGTCTGTATAGAAAAACCTTCCACTGGATTTAAGGAATGATTTGACGGCTGATGGATGATAGTGGTGGAAGTTTGTTGGTTTTTGTGTTGTTGTTGTTGTTGTTGTTGTTGGTCTCTGTTAAATGAAGGATTATTTCAGTTGTTTCTTTAGGTTCATAAATGTTCCCAGTGTTACTCAGTGATCCTGAGTAAAGAAGATAATCAGAGCCGTATTAAAGCTGTTTTCAGAGGATCAGGCTTTTATCTGCTCTTCATCATCAGACACACGACTAAAGGATTGATCCAGCTTTGGAACAAGTCCAACAATTTTAATCTGAGCATGTTTTAGTGTTTTAGTGTTTCTCTCCTCTCTCCTCTCTCTCCTCTCTCCTCCTTCTTTATTTGAAATTTTTTCACATTTTACACAAACTAAGATATTTAGAGAGATGTTATTCTGGTTCTTATGTAGCTGGTAAAAACACTGATCATGGAGCCAGGGGAACTTTTCAGGTTTCCTTCTCCTCCTGCTCCTTTTCTCCCGCCCTGCCAGGACGCCGTGGGCTGGTGGAGATGTTTGTGTGACCTTTATTGATGAGTACACACGGTCTACATCACTCCTCGCCGCGCTGTCAGGCCTGGATACTCTGTCATCTTCCCATCATGCTCTGGGGCGTCTGCACGCACTGATCTGACTCTGAGCTCCTGATATTTCAGCTGCTCATTGTTTGGACTCGTCCTGGTCAAAGTGACGAGAGTCTGAGCCGCCGCTCTTTGAACCGAGCGTCTTAAGCGGCTCAGTCGACCCTCTCATGGCGGCGGCGGCCTCTCCTCCGCTCGGATGAAAGTGGAGCCGTGCGGCGGCGGCGGTTTGAGAAAGTGGCCTCCAGCACCTGCTGTCACAGCGGTGATGACTCTCTCTCCTCCCCGCGCTTTGAGCTTAAGATGTCTTACAGTTTTTCTCTTTGAGGCGTAATAGCGGCGCAGCAGACGGAGCCGCACAGGCAGAGGCAGAAAAAAAAAACAACTGAGTTGTGAACTCGCCACAATGAGCTCTGCCGGCGCCGAGAACAGGAGACGTTTCGCTCCATCGCCTCCTCCATCCTGCTCCTGCTCCTCGGTGTTTCCTCGCCGTGATGCTGAGTTTAACTCTGACCAGGAGCTGACACAGAGGATTTATTCTGTTTTAATACTTTTCATCCATTTCAGGGACATAAGCAACAGAAGTTTATACATTTGTTACAATAGTTATATGTGAAAACTGGGATTAAAAACACTAACAAGGAGAAAACCATCCTGATCAAAATCTTAAGAACAGTTAAAACATTTAAAATAATTGAAACTTTGCACTGATGGATCTTAGGAAAGTTCGAAGTAGAGATTCAGAAAGCAAAAAGAAAAAATGAGAATAAGACCAAAAACTTTTGAGAAAGAAATTTATTGCAAACAACATTTTAACTGGAATAGATTTTTTATGTGTAAAAGTGTTTGTCTGTGTTTAATGTCCCTTTTCCACTGACCCGTCTCAGCTCTACTCTACTCTCCTCTACTCGGTTTGTGTTGTGTTTCCATTAGCGCGGTACTACGCGTCAGACGCCAGTTTTTAGTACCTACTCTACCCTGGTTCTAAGAGAGTAAAGCTGATACTAAAAGGTGACGTGGACGGACTGCCGGTCACTCATTGGTCAGAGAATGTCGTCTCTGCAGCTTCTGACTCTGAACAAATCACTTACAAGAGGCAAAGGAATAAGTCAGCGACGGGTTTTTAATGACATTTAAACCTGACGGCACAGAACCAGACTGAATGAAGACAAAATACAGCCCTAAAATGCTCCTTCATGATTCCTAAAGAAGTTAAAAGTCCTTTTTAAAGCAAAAAGAAGTTAACAGCAAAGATAGTTGGCTTTAAAGAGTCTTTTAAATNTCAACAACAAATCTCTGCTATACCAGGCCCAAAAATCAAAAATTAAAGTGATCTCACTGGATCCAGGGAAGAGTTGATGTCAGGAAGCAGCTCCTTCGTTTTCCTCCGCGTGCAGCAGCACCAGGCTGTTGTTTACCTCCGTTGTCATGACGACCGACATTGAGCCGCTGTATCACTTTAATGAAATCTTTTGAAAGCTTTTTTTTTTCCTTTAAAGACCACGGTGGCACATATGTTAGTACAAAATGATGTTTGTGTGGCGTTATAGATGAACATGCACGCACTTCTGCGCAGCACTTTAGCGCAGCTGTGTTATAAGATCCACGCCCACCGTGAGTCTGTAGTCGGGCTAGAGGAAAAGAACCAAACCCAGTAGAGACGAGGAGAGTAGAGCTGGAACTGTAGAGTGGAAAAGAGCCAAAAGTGTTGGTTTGTGTGTCTGTGTTAAAGTGTTAAAGTGTTGGTCTGTGTCTGTGTTTCTGTGTGTGTCTGTGTTTCTGTGTTGGTCTGTGTTAAAGTGTTGGTCTGTGTGTCTGTGTGTCTGTGTTTCTGTTGGTTCATGTGTCTTTTTGTTAAATCATGGAGCTGCAGCCTCAGTGTTTCTAATGGATGTGGTTTCCTGCTCATAAAGCTGCGACTCTCTCTCTCTGCTGCTGGTTTATTGCTCTCTCTCTCTCTCTCTCTCTGCTGCTGGTTTATTGCTCTTTCTCTCTCTCTCTCTCTCTCTCTCTCTCTCTCTCTCTCTCTAACAGGTTTCTCTGAGCTGCAGGAACAGTGTGTGAGAGCTGGATGTGCTCGCTGACCCTCTTTATAACACTGATGTTCATTACTGGCTAATGTGGAGCTTTGAAGCTGCTCAGATGCTTGTTGGTAGTTATTATTCATGCTCAGTGTTCAGGCTTCATGACCTGTAAATAAAACTAAACTCTGCTCTTCTCTGAGCTGCAGGAACATATGGAGCCTGTGTTTGATGTTTGATAGGCCTCAGCATCAACCAGCGCTCTGAAAACACTCCACAACAACAACTCCTCCATACATCTGTACATCTATACGTCCATATGTCTGATAAACAACAGTTTCTACAGAAAACTCTGATTCAGGATTATCTGCTTGAAGTTTCACTAAGAAGCTGTAAAACTGAACACACACAGAAAAGTTCATGACTCTCTCACAAGAGATTCAACATGTTTCACTTCTGCTAATGAACCATAGAGAAAGCAGAGCTAGCTTCGTGCTAACGTCTATGGGGAATTACATTCATATGCTAGTGGTTAGAAAACATGGAAATAACTTTGGTTTTAAAACAGAATTTCAACTTTCATCACAGAAATGTGTCACAGTTTCTGTTTGAGAATGAAACTGAAACGTCTAAATGTAAAAATATTCACGGGTAAATGTTTTCAAACAGACTTCAGCACAACTGCAACACACAATAACCCCCCCACCCAAAAATAAATAAGTAAATAAAAGAATTTGGTTTATAATCTCAAAATATTTAATAAATTATTTCAAAATTTCAACTTTTATTTTTTTTTTATCTCAGATTATGATGTTTTTCTTTTAATTTTGACTTTATATCAGATTTTTGACTTTCTGACTTTTTCTCTCAAAATTATGACATTTCATTATTTGACCTTTTATCTCAAAATTTTGACTCTTTTTCTTAAAATTGTAACATATCTCATTATTTGACTATTTATTTCAAAATTTTGTTTATCTTCTCAAAGTTTTAACATGATAATCTCAAAATTTTGCCTTTTTATCTCAAAATTTCGCCTTTTTATGTCATAAATTAAACTTTGAGGTTGGTGAATAATCAGAATAATGTCAGTAACTCAGTGCAGCTCTGATTTATTATAAATATCACGGCGTCTGCGTGTTGGTTGTTCCTGTGTTTCTGGAGTTGGTGAATCTGAGCATGATCCTGTTTCCGCTCTGGATGTTATCGTGGATCTGGCGGCTCCGTTAAATGGATTACTGATGAATCGTTTGGTTTTGGGGCTGTTTGGCGTTTCACTCAGAGTAAATCTGAGCTGTGAGTGATCTTTCCGGGCTCATTTGTATAAACACAGTGTTTTTAGTATGCAGGTGTTGTTGTTGAGGCTTTTACAGCAGAATCAGAGAGAGAGAGCGGCTGATCCGGACTGATCCAGCGCTCAGGCTGCTCCGTGTGTGGAGGGTGTAATATTTAAAGATAAATCCTCTCAGAGTCTCTAAAACCTTCTGCATATTATTCAAAGACAAACCTTCCTCCAGGCTTTAACTCACACAGGTTTATTTCTCTGAAACAATGATTCCTGCTCTTTGAATGTGTGTGTGTGTGGTTTCTGCTCCGTCTGCACACACCCCCTGGTGGACGCTCGGTGAACTGCAGTTTTTAACATGTTTGGCCTCAGATCTTCAGAGTGATTGTTGCTGTTTCAGAGAAACTTGTTTTTCTGCAGATGAAACCTCTGTGTCTGTGAAGAAGCTGGTCCTGCAGAGGAGCAGAGTTTGATTTAACCTGAAGCGACGCTCTGAGCTTGTCTGTTGGCTGCATGAACCCAAACACGGCTCCTCTCTGAATCATGAGGCGGAAGAAACAACGCTGAGGTGTTTCAGGCCGATCAGCAAAGCGCTGAGGTGTGAGTTAGATCTGCTCCGTGGCTGAAGAGAAACCTGTTTGCTCTGCAGCTTCTTAACCAATCACTGAGTCTGTATTTGTTTTCTGAGCGTTTATCAAACCCAACAGTTCGTCTCTGAGTCTCTGAACCTGCAGCTCAGAGAGGAACCAGAGAAAAACCCTCGTGAAGTTTATCTGCCCCAAAATCACTGAAAGTGTCTCCACAGGTTTAAGAAGGAAACTGTTCTACACCTGAGTCTCTGAACTACGGTGGCCTGTAGGTGTCAGATGATTTGCATGAGCTACAACAAAACAAAAGTTAAAAGAATTCAACCTCAGCTGTTTCCTAATGCAGGAGTTCCCAAACTAATGGACCAATCCAAAAACAAAATAACAAACGAAAAAACCTTGAGGATACTTAATTTAACTGATCAGTAGGAAATTTACCGACTCATGTGCTCTTTGCTGAGTTCACTGCATCAAACTTTAACAAAGAAATGTGAAAAACAGATAAAACATTTTCTGTTTGCATAATTTTATATTATCTTTAAACCCTATTTTTGCTTTTATTCTTAAAATAATGGATGAAATGTGGAATTGTTCATGGTTTTCGATTTTGGGACACATTCCACGACCCCCTGTCAATGTGTCGCGACCCCCCAAAGGGTCCAGACCCCCACTTTGGGAACCACTGCCCTAATGAAAGTAGTGAGAGAAATTAAATCATATTCTTTTTTTAAGAAGAACTATGAAAAATTAGAGCTTTTCTGTTTCCTTTAGTCTGTTTTAGCTTCTTCAGCAGAGAAAACACAGATTTCTCTTCCTTCTGATAAACTTCCTCAGCTGTTGTGATGTTGTCATAGAAACTTTAACTTCTGTAAATCAGTCTGGTTCAGTCTGACCTGATCATGGAGCTGAGAATCATCATCTGTAAATAATTTATTTTAACTCTGATCATCTTGTTTTTAGTTCAGGATCACGATCAGGTGAATACGCAGAGATCAGACTTTTTTTCAGGGTCGCTCAGAAACTCCTCTCTGGGACTTTAATGTGTCAGTTTGTTGATAAAAGAGCAAACTTCAGCGTCATGTGTTAGAGAAATATCTGCTCCTAAAAACACTGACTCCTTCTCACTTTGCTTTATTTCCCTTCACATCAGCTGTATTGATATTTTTATGCCCTTTTAAGACGCGAGTAAGCCGTCGTGGCGTCGCAGTCTCAGAAACTGGTAGTTTCGTGATATTTCTGTGACAGGACGCTGACGGGCCGAGCTCCCTGGTTTTCACATGAAACTCAGAAAGAAAATCTGAAAGTCTGAAGGAGAAAGTGAGTGTGTGGTTTGCAGCAGCAGAGGCCTCATTGAGTTGAATCATTCTTTAAAAAGCTGCAGCTCCTCAAACACAGAGAGAGAAAAACTTTCATCAGGAGCTGTTAGACCCACAGGAGTCCAGCAATTATTCAGGCTGTCAGGTAGAAACGCAGGTAGAAACGCAGGTGGATGTCAGGGAGACGTCAGGGGAAACACGTCCAGGATGATTGAAACGACTTCACACAAACACTGAAACTGTTCATGTGCTTTAATGTTCTCCACCACAAATATAACCTGGTATCACAGACCTCCAGAGTTTATTTATTTAACTTTATTTAGAATTAAAGAACAAAACATATTCATTAAAACTGTAACAGTGGGAGAAAAAAGAATGAGTCAACATTTCTGTCTTTGCATTTTAATGTAAAGATATTTTTTTGGTCTTTATAAATCTGACACAATGTTCACACTGTTGGACTCAAACTGAAATATAACCAATAATTTATGTCTTATTATTAGTAAAAATTGTCTTTTTATTCTGAATATGATCCACAATCAACTGACCAGTCCAGAAAAATGTCTCATTTCAAATAATGGAAACGTCTGAATTTACTGAGACAAGTTAAAAAAAAAAAATAACTAAAAGAATGTGCCTGTTTTTTTATTTTTACCCCTCTGACATATTTTTTTGGCTTGTTTTAAACGATTCAGACCTCATTGTTGTCTTTAAAAATCTCCAAATAAGACATTTTTGTGGACTGGTCGGTTGAATGAAGCTCATACTCAGAATAAAAAGAGAATTTTCACTTTAGTTTCCTCATAATTTTGACTTTACCTGAAACTTTTTACTGAACTACCTCAAATTTTTGAATGTTATCCAAATTTTTGATTGTTTATCTCAAAATATTGACATAATGTTGGCAAAAAAGAATCTCAACAAGGTTTTAATTTTTAATTTTCTTAATTTATTATTTAAACTGGAAGAAACTGGCCCCCATTGAATTTCTTGGTACAGGTAAAAAAAAAAAACTTCCAAAAACTAAAATTTAATCAAATTTTTGTGTCCAATTTTTTTTGGGGAAAAATGTCTTTCTCTTCTTAATATGGGCCACATTCAACTGACCAATCCAGGAAAATGTCTTATTTCAAATTATTTATACAGAATAAAAAGAGAATCTTCACTTTATTTTCTTCATAAATTTGACTTCACCTTAAACTTGTCATTGAATTATCTAAATTTTTTTAAAAATATTTTCTCATTTTTTGACTGTTTATCTCAAATACTGACATAATATTGGCCAAAAAGATTTTCAAAAACCAAGTTTTAATTTTTATATTTTCATTTTTTTAAACTGGAGGAAATGGGCTTCCATAGAATTTCTTGGATCGGGTAAAAATCTTTAAAAAACTGAAATCGAAGCAAGTCATTATGTCTCATCTTTATTAAAAAATGTGTTTTTATTCTTGATATGAGCCACATTCAGCTGTTAGTCCAGGAAAATGTCTTATTTCAAATTACTTAAAGACAGTAATGAGGTCTGAAATCTGCCAATGGGATAAGAAAAAAATTCTTGTATTAAGACATTTTTCTAATTTCAAGAAACTTTAAAAGGGAATTTTTCCATCCTATCTCAAGCAATTCAGGCCTCATTTTTGTCTTTGAATAACTTGATATGAGACATTTTCATGACCTGGTCTGGTGAATGTGGCTCAAATCAAGGAAAAATAAGATAATTTTTACTACAAATAAAACAGAATGACCTGCTCAGGTTTCCGTTTTCTCAGCGCTTTAATGGAGCCGAGCGTTTTTTCCTGTTCGTGAGGAGACTCAGCTCCAACCACACGTCTCTGTTTCTGCTCTGAAGAACGAGCCGGAGCTGTTACAACTCAAATTACATCCACATCCTCTCAGAGAATCACAACCACTCACTTTAAGAGCAGACGTACGAGAGCGTGAGCGGGATTGTTTCAGCCGTCAGCTCCAGAGATAGAAACACATCCCTCATCTGCGTCCTCTCCTCCAGCAGAGCACGGCTAATTCACAAAGAGGCAGAAAGGTCTTTTCAATGAGCCAGGAAATGTGCAGCATCAAACCCAGCAGCTGTGACGAGACTCCATCAACTCACAGGTTCATGTGAGAGGACGACGATGCTCTGCTGCTGCTGCTGCTGCTGCTGCTGCTCGACACGACTACGCACTTCTGCTCTGATCACCTGGACACTTCCTGTCCTCTCACACACCCTCATCACTACCACCATCAGCACCATCAGCAAACACACACACACCCTCACTACCACCATCATCACCATCAGCAAACACACACAGTCAGACACAGTCAAATACAGACAAACAAACACACACCTCCACATCCAGAGCAGATGGGGCAGAAAACCACAGTTTTTCTGTCTGTTCACCACCACAGAGACGCAGGAAAAACCTGGAAAAACCTGAAGATCAGTTCACAACTGACTTGGAACAATGAAAACTGTTACAAAAGAAATCACAACCCAACAAAATACAACAATTTCAAATCCTGTTTAACCTTTGTTCTACTAAATTCACCACAAAGACCAGATATTTATTCTTCCTTTCCTTTAACTGGTTCAGTGTTTGTGAACTGAGGACACTAATTGTTGAAGCTTTGGAGCTGGAATTCTTTCACATTCTTGTTGATGAACAACATTTAGCTGCACTCTTCTACTACGGAGCCACGCTGTTGTAACAGGAGCAGAATGTGTCTTGGTTTCATTGTCTTGCTGAAATAATCAGGGACGTCCCTGAAAAAGACAAAGTGTCTTGGATGCAGCAGATGTTGCTCCAAAACCTGTTTGTACCTTTCAGCTCCACGTCCATGATTTCCAAAAAGAGTTCTGCAGCGTTTGTGTGTGTTGTTGATGTGTGACTTTGTCTTTGCATGGTAGAGTTTGAANAGAGACACAAAGCTCTGTTTTTGTAACAGCATTAATTCTGTTTTTAGAACGTTAGGTTGGAGAAAAGCCTCGTCTTTGGGATGAAGCTCGGAGAAAGCCAAACACTAAGATGGAGTCTTAGAAAATAAGACGTTTGAGGCCGACAAACACTCCTGGATTAAATCTCCATCTTGGAATTATCCGTCAGACTCGCAGACAGGAGCAGAAATGGAGAAAGAGCGAGCGAACAAACGTGACGGCAGCGGAGCGGCGAATCAGGAGCGGCGGTGTCAAAGGGCGTTTAGGAGCAGTGAAGAGAGAGTGGAGGCTGGAGCTGCTCGCTCGCCGTCTGAAGCGCCGGCATCTCGCCGAGGTTATGACTTCAAACAAGTAACGGCCTCTGCGGCTCCGGAGCGAGGGAACAGATTGCTCCAATTACAGCCGGGCTCACGCACCGGGGTCCCCCCGACACTCAGCGCTCCAGTGGAGTGGACTCAGTGCTGCTGCTGTGCTGCGGTGGGGGCCTCACATCCCTCTGCCAATCTGTATTCTGTTTGAACCCCGACATCTCCTTTTACCCGCCGTCCTCTCAGATTCTGCTCCGAGCGCCGGTTTCTGCTGCCAACAGGTGATTGGCACCTTCTCTCTGAATTTATAACAAAATCAATTCTCTAACAGCATCCCTGAGCACATTGGTCTGAGAGAGACGCTTTCTACTCCCTCATTTTCAGCTTCACAGGCGCAGAGTGGTTATAGATGGATTCCTCACTACACTCGCCCGTCCTATCGGCTCCCGGCGCCGCGGCAGCGCTTTAATTGGCAGCGTCGAGTAAAGCACAACACGTTGGGCGGCGGCAGCTTTGGGAATCACCTCGTTAATTGAGGGGCCGCAGTCGAGAGATTGACTAATTGATCGAGGCTTTTCCAGAGGTAGATAATTCACGGCAGCAGCAGCAGCAGCGGTGGCGGTGGCGGTGGCGGGGGGAGGAGCCTTGTCAGGGATGATTCATGCGTCTCCTGGCAGAGCGCTGGTCTCGGCGGTCTCTTTTGCTCCGTGGCTTCGATGTGAAGGGGGGGGTGAACCATCAGCACCTCCTCCACCCGGCCGCGGCCTCTCCCCTTAAATCAGAATTAAAAAGGTGAGGCTGGCGTTGGCGTTGGGGGGTTTGCAGGCGTAAATGATGCAGTGCCCCCCCCCCTCACAGCCTCTGCTCCTCCCCCAGCAGCATCACGGAGCGAGGGGAAGATGTATGGCTGTGTTATAATGAAAGCATGACGGGGACCCGAGTCACGGAGGAAACGTCTCCATCACGCAGGTGGAGAGGTAATCATGCCCCGCTGCAATGCACTCTGGGAGAAGAAAAATGAAATGTGAGGCAACAATTCAAAGCTCATAAATCCAGACGAAGGCAGGAAAGCTTCAGATCAGATCAGAGGAGGAAACAGGAAAGTGGAGTTTGTGTCTTTACTCTGAATAATTCAAACACAGGAAAGAAAGAATCAAACTTTTCATTCTTCACGTTTTTCAGAATAAAACAGAAACAAACTGATGATAAAAATCCTCGAACACACGTTTCTGCTGCTGTCACAGTTCAGAGGAGTTAAAACCACAAACATCAGCTCTGAGTCTCCAGTTAGTTCCTGTTTAATCACAATACGCTCGGAAAGTTCACTGCAACAAGGTCATAAAAATGTCTCATTTCAATTTTTTTTAAGACAAAAATGAGGCATCAATTTCTTGTAACAAGTAAAAAAAAAATCTGCCAATGGGATAAGATAAAAGATTCTTGTTTTAAGACATCTTTCTAATTTCAACAAACTTCCCGGGTGAATTCGTCTTATCCCATTGGCTGATTTTTGTGACTTGTTACAAGCAATTAACACCTCATTTTTGTCTTAAAAAACTTGAAATAAGACATTTTTATGACCTGGTCTGGTGAATGTGGCTCAAATTAAGAACAATAAGACAATTTTTACTACAAATAAGACGGAATGACTTGATTAGATTTCAGTTTTTTTTTCTTACTTGTGTGATTTCCCAGTAAAAAATTCTAAAAATACATTAATACCTAATGAACTTAAACACTAAAAATTCTCAAATACTCAAAATGCCGAAAAAATAAAATGAATACAGTTTTTTGTTTTTGATGTTTTTCTGGATGTTTCATGGACCCTGTTTGGATCCCAGGCGACCCCACAAGGGTCACGCACCGCAGGTTGAACCACTGCTCTACTTTAGTGTGTGTGTGTTTGTGTGTGTGTGTGTGTGTGTGTGTGTGTGTGTGTGTGTGTTTTAACTCCTTCTCCCCCCTAAAGTCAAACCTTCATTAGTTTCCTCTGGTTTCTCTCTGATCCTTCAGGAGATTTTTCAAACACAAACGTTGTTTTATGTTAATTTCATTCAGATTCTGACTCAAACAACAAAAAGAGTCGACGCAGACGTGAACTCCTGCACACGCTCTTCCCCGCATTGGTCTCAAACTCATGAAATCAATACTCATTTGTGTGGAAATGATAATTTTCCGAACCTTAAGTGTGATTTTCATCGACTGTCTCACAACAAGCTTCAACTCAGCGGCGAAGAAAAGAGGATTGAGCCGCTCGCTCTGCTGCGATCGATAAGACACTTTGCGGACTTAATCCATCAAAAACAGTTAAAATGTGAGTGGGAAGATGCTGTGATTCTTTGTCTGGACAGAAAACATTTGCAGTTGCCATATTTTCTGCTGCTGAAACACTGAGATGAATCCTTTACTTGTAGGATGTGGAAGATTTGGCAGTTCACTGACTCCAGGCAAACTTGGCAGGCCTCAGCGGTTTGTGTTTCAGAGTCGGAGAAACTGGCAGACCAGGAGGAAAACAGGCGAGGGGGGGGCTCTCCTGATAACGCTTCCTCAAACTGATACTGATATACAGAGGAAATATTCAGAGTTATAGAGGAAATATTCAGAGTTAAAATATTCAGAGATACAGAGGAAATATTCAGAGATACAGAGGAAACATTCAGAGATACAGAGGAAATATTCGGAGTTACAGAGGAAATATTCAGAGTTACAGAGGAAATATTCTGAGATACAGAGGAAGCATTTTGAGTTATAGAGGAAATATTCAGAGTTACAGAGGAAATATTCAGAGTTACAGAGGAAATATTCAGAGTTATAGAGGAAATATTCAGAGTTACAGAGGAAATATTCAGAGTTATAGAGGAAATATTCAGACTTACAGAGGAAATATTCAGAGTTACAGAGGAAATATTCAGACTTACAGAGGAAATATTCAGAGCTACAGAGGAAATATTCAGAGTTACAGAGGAAATATTCAGAGTTACAGAGGAAATATTCAGAGCTACAGAGGAAATATTCAGAGTTACAGAGGAAATATTCAGAGTAACAGAGGAAATATTCAGACTTACAGAGGAAATATTCAGAGTTACAGAGGAAATATTCTGAGATACAGAGGAAATATTCTGAGATACAGAGGAAGTATTTTGAGTTATAGAGGAAATATTCAGAGTTAAAATATTCAGAGTTAGAGAAGAAATATTCTGACTTACAGAGGAAATATTCAGAGTTACAGAGGAAATATTCAGAGTTACAGAGGAAATATTCAGAGTTACAGAGGAAATATTCAGAGTTACAGAGGAAATATTCAGAGTTACAGAGGAAATATTCAGAGTTACAGAGGAAATATT
>RPOG01004364.1:31042-45828 GCA_008086565.1 Thalassoma bifasciatum
AGAGTTACAGAGGAAATATTCAGAGTTATAGAGGAAATATTCAGAGTTACAGAGGAAATATTCAGAGTTATAGAGGAAATATTCAGAGTTACAGAGGAAATATTAAGAGTTACAGAGGAAATATTCAGAGTTACAGAGGAAATATTCAGAGTTACAGAGGAAATATTAAGAGTTACAGAGGAAATATTCAGAGGTACAGAGGAAATATTCAGAGTTACAGAGGAAATAATCTGAGTAAAGAGGAAATATTCTGAGGTACAGAGGAAATATTCAGACTTACAGAGGAAATATTCAGAGTTACAGAGGAAATATTCAGAGTTATAGAGGAAATATCATGATGGTCAGAAACTGAATGAAAACATGGAAATTATTGAAGCTTCTCTTCACGTCAGTCACAGAGAGAAACAGCTGAAATCATCCAGAGGTTAAACATGTTTCATCCTCATCAGCTCAGTCAGATAAACAATAAAACAGACGCTGTGTCCATGAGACAGAAAATCTGATTCAGTTTCTCTTCAACGTTTGATAAACAAACAGATTCAGACTCACAGACTCTTCTACCTCCATAAATAAAGAGGTTTGTGCAGAACCAACGTTTCCCCTGACGCTGCAAAAATAAAACATCACGCAGCTTCAGTCTATAATTACAGCACCGAGAGGACACACACACACACACATTTACAGATGATAAAAGATAAAAGATTCTTGTTTTAAGACATCTTTCTAATTTCAACAAGCTTCCCGGGTGAATTCGTCTTATCCCATTGGCTGATTTTTGTGACTTGTTACAAACAATTTACACCTCATTTTTGTCTTAAAAAAACTTGAAATAAGACATTTTTATGACCTGGTCTGGTGAATGTGGCTCAAATTAAGAACAATAAGACAATTTTTACTAAAAATAAGACAGAATGACTTGCTTAGATTTCCATTATTGCAGTGCAAGTGATTTTATAATTTTATTTTCAAGTGTTCAGTGTTTTAATACTTTACAGGTGAGGGGGTTTTTTTGTATTTGAAGAGAAGAAAAAGGAGAAGTAGACAAAGAGAAGAAGATTATTTCTGATGTTTTGTATTTTCTGGTAGAAGCAGGATGAAAGTTGTGACAGCTTTTATTTTGAAAGGTCAATGTTACAGTGATCAAACAGACCTGCAGTTTCCACGGTAACCAGAGATGTTGCTTTGTTTGATTTGTTTTAATTAGGTTTCACATCTTTGATTTTGAGCTTTAAAACTGTGAGGGGGAAAAATCTGAAGAGTCTGAGAGCGACGGTGATGGCGGTGGCGGTGGTGACGGCGTCCGTACGTTTGTCCGTCCTGACTGAACGGCTCAGAGAGGAAACAAAGCGAAGAACGTGTCGTCCTCCTGAAAAAGAGAAAAGGGACCAGTGTTTTATGGAAATGCAGAAAAACAACAACAGCAGCAGCAGCAGCAGCGTGTCGTTCAGAGGTTTTAAAGATTTACTCTGAGAGGTCAAAGTGTCAGAACACGAACACAGAAGTTGGCGGCGGCGGCATCGGCGGCGCTTTGACAGCTGGATGTGATCGGAGCCTTTGGCGTTTCCAGGGAAGTGTCTGAGTTTGTTCATCACTGAAGCAGCAGCTGCACAGACACAAACCTCCACTTCAGTCCAACGCTGAGAAAACTGGAGATTTAACGTCAGGCAAACAAGAAATGACGGCGTCGACCTTTAACACGAGGAGGCCAAATGAGCAGGCGTCACTACAAGAGTTACCTGTTACCTGTTACCTGTTACCTGTTACCTGTTACCTGTTACCTGTTACCCGTTTTAATCTGTTACCTTTTATCTGTTACATGTAACCTAGGGTGACCATATTCTGTTTCTCTGAAAAGAGGACTCACTTCCAGCGAAATATCTTCAGCCCCTCCATTTTTAGGGGTTTTGCGTGGGTCAGGGGTCTTTCTGTGCTTCTAACTCAGTTAAACAAATATTCTGAATTCCCCAGAAAAGAACACTTTACCTGGATATACTGAGAAATAGCCCAAAACACTCACAAACAGTTGCTTTATAAATACTATATTTATTAATTTAAAGCAATTCTCCTGAACAATATAATCAGTCACATACAAATATGGCATGTTCTAGTCTTTAATAGTTATTGACTCAAGTTCTGTAGGAACACAAGTATTCAGATGTTTAACAAAATAAAAAATAATCATCTCTTAAGTCTGACACTTACACCTTAGTTAGGAAAAGTGAGGTAGAGAACCATTCTTCAAAATAACCTCCCAATTATCAATTACGTAAAAATAGTAAATCTGTTACCTGTTACCTGACCAGATCCAAACATCAGCGAGAAAATCAACAGCCTGATCAGTCAACGAATAAAGATGATAGAAAAAAAACTGAATCACAGCAAAAACTGAAATCTAAGAGAGTCAGTATGTTTGATTTGTAGAAAAAATGTCTTATTATTCTTGATTTGATCCACATTCACCAGACAAGGTCATAAAAATGTTTTAGTTGAAGTTTTTTAGGGACAAAAATGAGGTCTGACTTTCTTGTAACTAGTCAAGAAAATCTGCCAATGGGATAAAAAAATGTTTCTCTGCCTCAGTTTTGTCCTTAAATATTTCAAAATAAGACATTTTTGTGACCTGGTGAATGTACCAAAAATACTTTTACGTGTGTGAATGCTCCCGCTCGGCGCGGTGAGCAGCGTTTGTGTTTGGCGGCTGCCTCGGCTCCTGAGGACGAAGGAAAGTCGAGCGTTTTCTCTTTTTCTGTGTTAGCGGAGGTGACTGCTGACCCAGTTTGAAGCTGCAGCGTGAGCCAAGGTCAGACACCCACAGATCTGTATTTGTTCACACACGACCAGAAGCTGCTCCACTCAGGTGAGTGTGATGTTTCAGAGCTTTTCTGTTTTTTTTCTGTCAGCTCTGTGAGCCAGAGGAGGAGATGATGAAATAAAAACAGGCTCAGATATAAAAAGCTTCACCTCTTTAATCTTCTACATTTAGACCAAACATTAACTGTTGGTGATAAAAACAACCATGAGTCTGTGTTTGGGGCCAGTTCATCGTTTTCTGCTCTTTGTGTAAAGCCTGCACTGCAAAAAACATCCTTAAAAATGGACAAAAACTGGAGGATTTCACTTCAACTGAGCAAAATAATTTTCCAACAAAACAAGAAAATTTGGTTCATCAAGATTTTCCAAAACCTCAATGAACCAGAAAAACCTCAAAATGAGTGAATTCTCTCAATAACAAGTGATTTTTTCTTCCAACAAATAAAAATATTAGACCTTTTTTCCCAATGTGTAGAAAAATATTCTTATATTAAGTAAATGTTTGTGCCATTATCTTAACATAATGATTCACTGATGCTCTGGTTTTCCAATTTCAAGAAACAAGATTTTTTTTTTCACTCACTATAAGTTATCCAAACATCTTTTTTTTAATTTTGACCCTGGAATGAGACATTTTTCTGTATTCATTAGTCAATTGTGGTTAATATGACGTATAATAAGTCATGTTATACTGAAAATAAAAGACAAACACTTGATTAATTTTCAGTTTTTTACAGTGAAATCTGTGAGTAGTTGAGCTGCACGGCAAAAACTGAAATCCAATCAAGTCAGTATGTCTTATTTTTAGTAAAAAAAAATGTCTAATTATTCTTTATATGAGCCTATTTCAACTGAAAAGTCCATAAAAATGAATTTTTTCAAGTTTTTAAAGACAAAAGTTACATCTGAATGGCTTGTACCAAGTCAAAAAAAACCAAATCTGTTAATGAAGTCTTTTTAAAATTAGAATAATGTTTCAATACTGGAACCTTTTTTCTGACCCAACAGACATTTTTTGACTTTTTGAAAGAAAATTCAAACATAATTTTTGTCTTTAAGTGTCTGGAAATGAGACATTTTTCTGGACGTGTCAGTTAATTGTGGCTCATATTAAGAATAAACAGACAATAGTGACTAAAAATAAGATGAAAACACTTGATTAATTTCACATTTTGCAGGATAAGAGACTGAATCTGATGAGATGTTTTGATGAGAAATGAGAGGAATATATTTGGTCATATTTAGATGTTTTACAGTGTAAAACTCTCCTCGTTCCTCTTTAATCGTCCTGATGTGGATGAAACATGAAACGTTAACGTTAAAGCTGATGAAACTGTTGGTGTGTCTGTGTTTCTGCTGCTTTCACGCTGATTTTCCTCCTCAGTTTTTTCCTGTTCTTCTCTTTGTGTGCAGCCCGGTCGAGTCGACCGAGTGTTGACAGCAGTTTTGACGTCTTAATCTCTGTTTCCCAGCATCCCTCTGTAATGTTGAGCATGCCATTCACAAATCTGACCTGATGAAAAGCCTTTGGAGTCAAAACACTGTCAACAAAGAGAGCCAGAGATGCCGACTATCTCTGTTTCCCTCCATGAATACCAAAAACCAGGGGGGGGGGGCTGTGACAGAGGGGGGAGCACTTTTCTGCCACAACACTGCCCTCTGCTGGTCAACGCCTCCAGAGTCAACGCGACCTTTGAACCCAGAGAGACAGAACACAACTACAGGAAAAAAGACGACTCATTAAAGAAAAAAAAAAGATTTAATCTGATTCTACAAGTGCCCCCCCCCCCATTAAAGATGCAGATACTGTACATCTGCATATGCATGAGCAGAGATTTATCAGCCGCTCCTCTCATTAATTATGTTTTCATGCTCTTCAGCAGCAGCAGCACGTGAGCAGCAGTTTTCTGCAGAGACGCTACAGATTTAGAAACTTCAGATCCTCCAGTGAGTGACTCAGATTCACCCACAGTTAAAGGGGGGGGGGCACCATGTTTGAGTATTAATTCTGAGGATCTCCAGCTTCAGGGTCTTTCCCAACAATCAGAGTAAAACCTCTCAATGTGTGAGCTCCACCGCCACACGCCACCGCCGCCGCAGCAGCTTAGGATTCCCCGCCGAGCCCCCGGAGCTGACCACCCACCTCTTTTTCTCCTTGTTAGTGGAGCAAAGGGAAATCATATTTGAGGATGGATACCTTCATCTGCACTCGGCTTATTACTGCATCCAAGAAAGATCAAAGCTGCTAAACTTCCTCAGAGCTGCAGCCCCCTGAAGATCAGCTCCAATAGCAGGCCAACGCCGCCGCCGCCGCCGCTTTTATCTGCACCTGCTTCAGTCCCTGACTCACATTTGTCAGAAGTGGATCTTTGTGTCCAGGAGTGACACGCCCCCCCCCCCGAGAGCTCAGGATGAAAACAGACAAAAGTGAAGAGGCTCAGAGTCAGTGAACAGAGTCAGGACTGAAGCTGCTGCTGTTTAAGGCCGTTAAAGGTGAGAGAGAGAGAGAGAGAGAGGGAGAGAGAGAGAGAGCTGCAGAAATACAAGAAATAAACACTTGATCTCAAGAAAAGAAAACACCACAAACCAGTCTGAGTCTCTGCCAGCACAGTCAGATGTTTACACATGTAAATTCAGTTATTAGAAAAGAGAGTAATCTCTTTAAATCAGCCGTAAAGTTCTCGTTCCAAACACCAAAACATCCAATGAAATGAATATTGAACATTATTTCTGTCTTTTGTTAGAGAAACTAGAGTAAAACTGTTTAAGGTTCAAAACATTCAAAGCTTCTTATAAAACAAACTGTACAAAGATAAATCATCATACACTGCAAAAACTGAAATCCAAGAATGTGTTACATTTTTTTTTTAGAATTAATCTAAACCACATTTACCAGACCAGTCCAGAAAATAATTCACTTCACATTTAAAAAAAACAAAGACGTCTGGTTGTTTATAACAAGCAAAAATAATCTGACAATGTGCAGGGGGCAAAAATGGGTAATGTGCATATATGGAGTGGGAAAGTGCAAAAATGCCTAAGTGCAAAAGTGCATAATGTTTATGTGCTTAATGTGCAAGTATGAAACACGTAAGTGCAATTATACGTGATTCTCAGTTACAGAATGCGTCAGTGCAAAAGTGCAAAAGTCTGTAATAAGCAAGTACGAAATGTGCAAGTGCATTATGTGCATGTGCATTTCACGAAGTGCAAAAGTTCATAATGCACAACTATGGAATTCAGCAAATGCAAAGTGTGTAAGTGTATAAGGTAAAAGATGCACAAGTAAAGAATGTGAAAGTGCATAATGTGCAAGTACAAAGTGTGCAAGTGTGTAAAGCTAAAATGCATAACAGGCAAGTGCGACATGCACAGCTGCAGAATGCACAAGTGCACAAATGTGAAAGTGTGTGTGTGTGAGTGTGTGACGCAAAAATGTGGAGAGCACAAAGGAGTTTTGCTTCAGAGTGTTATGCTTGTGTGTGGAATGTTTTTGTGGAAAAAAGTCAGAGCTGTGTCATGAATTTACTCAGATTCAGATCAGAAATAAAATCTGTGTGTGTGTGTGTGTGTGTGTGTGTGTGTGTGTGTGTGTGTGTGTTTGCACTGTCAGGTATTGATTTATGTATCAGATTTACCCAGAAGCTGCAGCAATAATCAAATGTGACCAGAATCAGACGCTGCAGCAGAGAGCAGCCCCCCCCCCTCCTGAAACAGCTGTTTGTGCTCTAATTAAAGGAAGTAGCAGGTGTCACCTGAGCCCGGCTGCAGGGGCACACCTGGCTGCATCCGTCTGATCCAAAGTGCTTCTGACGGCGCGCCCGCTCTTCGCCGTCCCGCATTAAGCCGCTGGAAGTGAGCACCTGCTCCGTGGAGCGCCGCCAACACAGCCGGCCCCCGTCTCCACGGCGACCCACAGGGGGGGCCACCGCCGTGTCCTGGCCCCAGACACAGCAGCAAACATCTGTGAGCGAGCGGCCTCGCCACGCTGACCTGTAGCCAGAGAGATCCACGGGGCGGCGGCGGCGTTGGCGGTGGCGTGGCGGGATAATTGTCTGTGAAAAACTCCCAGAGGCTGTGGAGGCGTTTGTTCCAGCTCCTGATGATTTCACAGGACGTTTAACTTTACACCTGCCATTGGTTTCCTCCTCAGGGTGTTTCAGGATATCCATTACACTTTCAGAGAGNCAAAACAACAACAAACAAACCTGAGAAACAACAAAGATTCATGAACAAAACAACAACAAACAAACCTGAGAAACAACAAAGATTCATGAACAAAACAACAACAAACAAACCTGAGAAACAACAAAGATTCATGAACAAAACAACAACAAACAAACCTGAGAAACAACAAAGATTCATGAACAAAACAACAACAAACAAACCTGAGAAACAACAAAGATTCATGAACAAAACAACAACAAACAAACCTGAGAAACAACAAAGATTCATGAACAAAACAACAACAAACAAACCTGAGAAACAACAAAGATTCATGAAGAAAAAAACAATAAACAAACCTGAGAAACAACAAAGAAAAACAACAAACAAACAAACTCTGATCCACATTCCTGTGTCAGGTTACAGCTTTATTCATGTTTGTTCCACCAGGTGTCGCTGTCCCATCGCTCAGGTACAGACGTGTAAACGTCAGGTGATGTTTTTGTTTTATTAACCGAAGTAGTTCCACCAAACAAGCTTTGAGTTGTTTGGAACCTTGAGCTTGCCGTAGTTGTGCTGAAGTCACCTCCTGTTAATATTTACACATTTAGAAGTTTTGTTCTCTAAGCGTAACTGTGACATGTTTCTGTGATGAAAGTGGAAATTCTGTTTTAAAACTAAAATTATATCCATGTTTTCTAACCACTAGCATATGAATGTAATTCCCCATAGACGTTAGCATGAAGCTAGCTCTGTGCTTCATTAGCAGGAACATGTTGAATCTTGTTAGAGAGAAATAAACTGTTCTGTTTGTTCAGTTTTACAGAAAATCCTGAATCAGAGTTTTCTCTACCAACTGTTATTTACCTGCTAGAATAGTCAACGTAAAGTTCAGTGAAATGTTTTTGTCTTATTTTCTGCAGAAATGATTTTTTTATGTGAGTTCAGCTCGAATGTTCTTTCTCTGATCCATAAAAAGCTGCGACTGCAAAACCAGAGCTTTAAAACTGGAGAGAATTAAGACGAGAGTCATAAATATTTATCTGTAAAATAATGACACACACAGAGACAGAGTGTGTGTGTGTGTGTGTGTGTGTGTGTGTGTGTGTGTGTGTGTGTGTGTGTGTGTGTGTGTGTGTGAGCTGAAGTCTCAGAGTCTCTCTCCTTCCTCAGAGTGATGTCCGTTAACGAGCTCCTGTGAGAAACTCTCGCTGCTTCTTCTTTCTCTTCATCCATGAAAATCTCTGAAAGGTCAGCGACCTCGGCCCGTGGAGATTCGGTCGGACGGCGTGAGCACGAAGGCGGCGCTGACAGCGCGGCGAGGAAAAACATCAGTGGGTCTCTGACCTTCAGTGTAGCCTTCACCGTGGAACAACCGTGGAGTCAGAGGAACGTGAATAAAACATCGGTTCCTCCTGCTGGGACCAGGAACCCACAACCAGCCAGGAACCAGGCAGCAGCAGAGAGAAAACAGACATTTCTGTTTCTGCTTCTGCTTCTGTTTCTGTTTCTGCTTCTGCTTCTGTTTCTGTTTCTGCTTCTGCTTCTGTTTCTGTTTCTGTTTCTGCTTCTGTTTCTGAGCAGCTTCAGGTTCTTTACTTCGTTTCTCCTTACTCCACTTTCTACTGAAGGACATTTTTCTCGTTTTATATAATGTTTTAAAACGTTGTTGTGTTTTTCTCAGTTTGTTCTCATTTGGCGCTTTTCTACAATTCCAGCTCTACTCTACTCTACTCGTCTCTACTCGTCTCTACTCGTCTCTACTCGTCTCTACTGGGTTTGGTTCTTTTCCTCTAGCCCGACTACAGACTCACGGTGGGCGTGGATCTTATAACACAGCTGCGCTAAAGTGCTGCGCAGAAGTGCGTGCATGTTCATCTATAACGCCACACAAACATCATTTTGTACTAACATATGTGCCACCGTGGTCTTTAAAGGAAAAAAAAAAAGCTTTAAAAAGATTTCATTAAAGTAATACAGCGGCTCAATGTGGGTCGTCATGACAACGGAGGTAAACAACAGCCTGGTGCTGCTGCACGCGGAGGAAAACGAAGGAGCTGCTTCCTGACATCAACTCTTCCCTGGATCCAGTGAGATCACTTTAATTTTTGATTTTTGGGCCTGGTATAGCAGAGATTTGTTGTTGATCAATCATTCTTCTTTGAACTGGTTTTCCTTTTTGGTTCCCTGTGGATTAATGGACTGATTGGTGCTTAAAGACTCTCGTGGCAGACAGATCGCTCCTGCACCGACCAACTTTGATTTAATTTAAAAGACTCTTTAAAGCCAACTATCTTTGCTGTTAACTTCTTTTTGNGAGGAGGAGGAGGAGGAGGGGGAGAGAAACCTGTTTCTATGTAAAACTGAGGAGGAGGAGGAGGAGGAGGAGGAGGAGTAGGAGGAGGAGGAGAAGGAGGAGGAGGAGAGGAGGAGGAGGAGAAGATCATATAACATGAGAAAAGATGACCCTGAAAATGAAAAAACCTTTATTTTTCTTTTTTTAATGATATTTTGAAGCATGTGAGGCCACATTAAATAATAATGAAACAAGTTTTTAATACAATTATTCAATGCAACATAATAATATGTTATACATGATGTAAAATGAGTCAAAACGCTTCGAATTCTCATATTTTCTTAGTAAAAAAAAAAACATCCATATTTTTAATGACTGATGTAATATACAAGAACTTATTAGATAATGTGATAAAGTTTATTAAATATTGTGTTTGAGAATTTTATTACAAAATGGAGTTAATTTATTACATTATTACATAATGTTGTGTTATTAAGGTGTTATTTATATTTTTGCACATGACAAATATCTGTTAAAGCTTCTTCTCTTTTTATGTGAGCATGTTACAATAAGAATAATAATCATAAAGTTTATTTATAGAGCGCTTTTCTAAACACTCAAAGACTCTTCACAGACATTAAAAACATCAAGTCAAACAACAATAGTGGTAACAATGATAATAACCTGAAACAATGAGAAACAAGACAAAACCATGAGATACATTTAAAAGCAGTTAGACATTAAAAACAGTTTTAAAAAGATGTGTTTGGATGAATGTGGATGGGTTTGGACAGGCTCGGATGACAAGTGTGTGTGTATGTGTCTGTGTGTGTGTGTGTGTGTGTGTGTGTGTGTGTGTGTGTGTGTGTGTGTGTGTGTGTGTGTGTGTGTGCTGTTTAATCAGAGTAAGTTCATGTGTTGCTGCCCCCTGCTGGAGAACAGAGTCACTGCAGCTTCATTATTAATATGTAAAACAATCTAAACTCTGCACTGACTCGTTTCTCTGTTTTTTATTCAGATGAAATAAAAAAATGAACAGAAACATTTTTGAACTTGATCCGTTTTTAGACCGTGAACGCCACACGGAACCTTTGTTCACTGATGTTCGGAGTTTCCCATCGGTGTGTTTTTGTTGTTGCACAGTGGTTTCAGTGGAGCAGGCGTGTTTTTGGTTTTTGTTGTTTTATAAGAGAAAGATGTGAAACTGCACCTGTTCAGGTAAATATGGGATTAAAATACTTTTATTACAGATGAAGATGAAGTTTGATGATTTTAGTTTCAGTGAAAAACATGAAACTGACTCAGATTCACAAGTTTCTGCAGAAAAGAAAGAAAAGAGATTTATTTAGACTCTATTTATCTGTTTGTGTTTGTTTATTTGTTGTTATTGAAGCTGAATGATTCACTAAAATAACTTCATTGATTATTTTCTGGTTCATTTGATGAAAGAGATGATATAATATTTCCTTCCATCATGAATTGAGTATTTCATCACATGTATTTCTTTATTCTATGAAACCTGTGTTATTTGAACACATCTTTAAACTATTAAAATATAACATGTTTTTTTGTGTTTTGGTTCCTCAAACCCCCAAAATGTCAGGTGGTGCAACCGTCCTGACAAGTATCCACAGTAATTAAACTCTAAAAATTGAATGTCAGTTATTGTAAATGGAAATTAAAAATACAGTGGCATTATTTTATGCTTCAACCTTTTTAAATAAAACATTCTTTGCAAATAAAAAGAATTTTAAAGCTGTTGAGAAATGTAAAAAACTTTTGTCCCGTAATTTTCACCTTGTCAAATGTCAGGGTGGTGCAACCGTAACATTAGACTTTTATTTTAAAGTGAAGAGAATAAAACAGGAAACAGGAAACTGCATCAGCCAGAGGAGCCCAAATGACATTTGTGACCAAGTGGAAAAGTTTGTAGATTTCTCTGAAATACTGATAAAAAAGGNCCATTTACAATAACTGACATTCAATTTTTAGAGTTTAATTACTGTGGATACTTGTCAGGACGGTTGCACCACCTGACATTTTGGGGGTTTGAGGAACCAAAACACAAAAAAACATGTTATATTTTAATAGTTTAAAGATGTGTTCAAATAACACAGGTTTCATAGAATAAAGAAATACATGTGATGAAATACTCAATTCATGATGGAAGGAAATATTGCACTCAGACACAAAAAAGGGGACGTCACCTCATTGACCCTCATTTTTCTCTCCAGTTTCTTTATTTTCAGTTTCTTTCTCTCTCATTAAGCCAAAAGCTGAGACTCAGAGTTTGGTTACAACATTTTCAAACATTCTTCTTTAATCTGACAAGAATAAATGATTTATTATTTATCTTTAACCACATGGAGGCAAAGTTATCAGATAGAAAGTCGAATCCTTTTTGATTTCTCCTCAGTTTTTCAGTGATTGTGATTTTTCTTTGATTTCCTCTGTGATTATTTCTCTGTCACCTTTGTCACAGAGGCTGAAGCTGGAGCCCCCCCTGGTCCCCGTCCTCAGGGGGGGGCAGGCTGTTCCCAGGCTCAGGTGTCCTTCTCTGCAGAGCTTCAGCAGCGAACACCTGCTGCCGCTCAGACCCGTCGTCCTGGAGGGAATCATCCAGCACTGGCCCGCCCTCAAACACTGGAGGTTTGTTTCTCTGTTTATTCATTTATCCAGAACAGACCAGGAGAAAAACATTTACATCTGTACAAAAATATTCACCTTAAAAACAAAACAATGTGCAATGACATCATGTGAAAAATATTTGTGCTATGACCCCAAAAAACAGGAGAAACAAATTAACTTTTTTCTTCTCTTCTTCTTTTCTGTACAGTTCTCATCTCTCTCTAATTTTACTGTCATTTTTGCACATTTGCACTTTATTCTCACCTTCACACAGCTCACAACTTATTTCTCTTTTTATTTATATTTCAGACTCTGTGGTGTACGTCCTTTTTCATGATGTTATCCATGATTTAAACTCTTTTTTTAAAGCTGACTCAGAGAGAAAAGCACAAACCTGTGTAAACGTCAGTAAAGATGTTTTCTCTTCTTCTTCTTCTTCACATTTTTACGGACAGACGTGTGTTCACCTCAGGTTCAGACTCAGACCTGATTCCTCTGCAGTTTTCATGGTTTTTATTTTTAAAAGTCTGAGTCTTTAAATCCAGAAACAACAGAATCAGAGTCTGTGATGTTTCTTCTCTGATGGTTGATGGTTTGATTCCTGTTTGCTCTGAGGCAGAATCAAGATCCTGAGTTTCTCTTTAGTTTCCTGCCTCTGTACTCTGATGTGAGCTTCACCTCCTCCTCCTGCTCCTCCTCCTCCTGAGTTTAACAGTCTCCTCCTCCTCCTCCTNGAGCCCAAATGACATTTGTGACCAAGTGGAAAAGTTTGTAGATTTCTCTGAAATACTGATAAAAAAGCTTTTTTCACTTCATTGGTGACTGGAACAATTTCCATGTCAGGTGGAACAACCAATGTAATAATGTGAAATGTTATTTTAACATCAAATTATTGATCTTATTCACAAATAAAAGAAATGAAACACACAAAATGAAAATGTATGAGTCACTACAGACACTTGAGAGATACTTGCCAATAATTTCACACAGAAAAAATAACAGGAACATATAAATATATTTTCATATATTTGGTTGCTCCACCTGACATTTTTGGGTGCTCAAATTAAAAATACAAAAAAATAATGAACCTAAAAACTTTGAAATGTTGGTCAACTACTGAAATCTGTTAGAAAACATAATTCTTCTCTCAGAAATATGTTTTTATCCATTTTCAAAGAACTTTTAAAAATAAGTTTTTAGACCCTCTTTTTGTCATTGACCTATAAATATATTTTATTATTATTGTTGTAATTCTCGTTTTGAAAAACAGCAACATAAGGGATAAAAAATATCATTATGTTTGTTTTTTTTTCAATCACAACAGAAACTGTCTCATAAAAACTGATTTCCACAGAAAAAAAACCTAAAACTGAAAACTTGCTGTTATTGAGAATTTATTTTTTTTGCTCACATTGAAAAATTTGAGATAAAAGAAAAAACAAAATTTTGGCCTTTCTCATACATTTTAACCTTAAAAGGAGAAATAAACATCAACAAAAGCATTTATTTATTTTTTAAGTTAAATACTGTTTCATAAAGATAAACCCAGATATTTTACAGACTCATTCCACATAAAATGAATTATTTCAACCCTTTATTTCTATAAATGTTGATGATTTTATTTTACAGAGAATGAAAACACTGAGTCTCAGAAAATGAAGATACTAAATTAAGGAAAATAAAAAAGGAGATTTTCTAAATAAATGTCAGGAACTTTCTGATCATTTTCTCCCAATTTTACCAATTTTTGCTGCTTTTTGTCCATTTTTGTTTTCTGTCAGCTTCACCTTTATAATTATTCTGACCTGTTTGTTTCTTGTTTCCTCAGTTTTCTCTGTTCCCCCCTGATGTCGTCTCTGTGGTCTAAGCTGGTCTCCGTCCTCCCCGTGAACCAGCAGCAGTTTCCTCTCCAGTTTTCTGAGAAAGTCGACTCTGCTCTGGTGGAAACGTTGCGGCGCTGCAGATGTCAGCTCTACGATGGCGTTGGCTCCAGCCTGATGCTGAACGCTCAGATCGTTCTGGACTTTTCGTGGGAGAAACTGAACTCGGGGACGTGGAGAGACGTGGAGAAAGAGTGGAGGAGAGTTTATTCTCTGGGCTGTTTGTTTAAAGTCTGCGCTCTGTGTCAGGACGAGCCGTCACAAACACTGATCCTGGACGCCGTGAAAACCTGCGACATGGGTTTGCTCATGGGCGCCGCCGTCATGGGGGATTTACTGCAGGTGATGGTTCGAATCCTGCAGGCGGAGGTCAGGAAAACAGCAGGAAAAGAAGAAGAAGAAGAAGAAGAAGAAGATGAAGAGGAAGAAGAGGAGGAGACGTTTCCTGAGACCAAAGTGAGTTCACTCACGTTTGCTCGAGGGTCTAAAAACTTATTTTTAAAAAGTTCTTTGAAAATGGATAAAAACACATTTCTGAGAGAAGAATTATGTTTTCTAACAGATTTCTTAGATTTCTTAAATAATTTGATGTTAAAATAACATTTCACATTATTACATTGGTTGTACCACCTGACATGGAAATTGTTCCAGTCACCAATGAAGTGAAAAAACCTTTTTTATCAGTATTTCAGAGAAATCTACAAACTTTTCCACTTGGTCACATTACAGTAAACCCGAGGAGACCGACTACGTCAAAGGACAAAGGACAAAATAACTCTTCACTTTAAAATAAAAGTCTAATGTTACAGTTGCACCACCCTGACATTTGACAAGGTGAAAATTACGGGACAAAAGTTTTTTACATTTCTCAACAGCTTTAAAATTCTTTTTATTTGCAAAGAATGTTTTATTTAAAAAGGTTGAAGCATAAAATAATGCCACTGTATTTTTAATTTCCATTTACAATAACTGACATTCAATTTTTAGAGTTTAATTACTGTGGATAC
>RPOG01004365.1:0-45822 GCA_008086565.1 Thalassoma bifasciatum
AAATCCTGGATGTCGTCTGATTTCATGCCTGAGAATCACAGACAAATCGAAGGTTATTCCATTTTGCTCTGACAACATTATCCAGCTCGTATTTTACAATCGTGGCAGCCTGTCAATAAACGTTAAAACCTGTGGGTAAAAATCTGGGAGGTTTTGTTTTTGATACTTCAGCGGAGACAGTTGAATAGTCTCGCTTTGTTGGTTTTAATTTAATATCAAGAATTAGATCTATCCAATTTTCCTCTGACCTGAGCGGGGTAAGTTATCCATTGCTCTGATTGAATCACATTTGGACGATGATTATTCACTTTACGAATGTTCCAGCCAAAGTCCCAACCACTTTACGGGCAGATGTCCCTGTGTTATTGGTCTCATTTTAACATTTAATTTCACAGTTTCTCCCGCAATTTCTGTGAATATTCACAGAAAAGTTACTTCTTCATCTAAATAGATCCATTAAACTGTTAAACTTCCTGTTTTTTCGACGAACTGGGCAACAAACTTCAAGCATAATTCTATTTAAGAAGAAGCACAAAGAAACTATTTTACAGAGAAATACTCATGAATAAATTCCACAAAGTTATTTGGATGAAAACTTTCCAGGCTTGTGGTAAATATATTTGTTTTTATTGTCCACTCACTGTACATACTTAAGAATTATTGGTTAATTTAATACAGTATTATGATTTTAGTTTGAAAGGTTAGATAAGCTTAATGGGGGAGTATTAGATCAGTTTATACTTCTTCCTGCTCCTTTTTGCTCTTGTAAACTGAAAGGCTTAAAAAGGGCTTAAGGAGGAGCGTCCTTCATGACTGAGGACCCTGCTCTGTGCTCGTGACTAGGGCTGAACGATTTGCAAAAATAATCTTATTGTGATTATCTTTACCTATATCGTCCCCAATCTTATGTGTTTTTAAAGAAACACATTGTAGGAAAATGATATTGACATTAACTTTGGCACAAGAACAACAACCCATGACATTTCACTTTTTTTTTTCCAATTTTTTGCTACATCCTGACTATTTTTTAAGTTTTATCCCAACTTTCTTGCCATTATTTGTTGACTTTGAATTTTTTTTTACCACTTTTCACTGTTCTTTGTTACCTTTTGTTACCTTTTGATACTTTCCCCCTCACCATTACCTATTTTCTCAGAGTTTTCTTGCCAGTTTTTGTTGCTTTGGGGCCAGTTTGGTCACTTTCCACTCTTTTTTTTATAACTTTGGGACCATTTTTTTTCTATTTTCTGAATATTTCTCAAGTTTTCTCCCCATTTTCTTGCTTCTCAACCATTGTTGGCCACCTTGAAGTTATTGTTATTGCTACGTCTCGCTATTTTTGGTTCTTAGTTTCTCTTGCAAAGATAGTTTTCAATAGTTTTGGTTGAGCCGAGTTGAGTAACACAGGTGTAGAGCAGAAAACATTAGCTGCAAAAAAAGTTAATCTATGATACAATGAGACAAGTTAAAGAAATATTGCACTGCCTGCGATTAGATTTCATCTAATTTGCTTTTAATTGCCCGTAAAACCTCCTGGAAACACTCACACCAAGCATCAACAAACAATTTTTTTAAAGATCAATGAGAATTTTTTTCAAACTTTCATTTATGTTTTAGGAGCTTTTCAGGTTTTTGTGCTGTGGTCTTAAACTTTAGATCAGCTGATGATCAGACTTTTTACTTTTAATTAGGGCTGAAGAATTTATCGGTTTCAGATCGAAATCACAATTTCAGACATCGTGATCATGTGACCCAGGATCTGTTGCACATACGTGTCTTGAGTGTAAAACTGTTGGTCCATTATCTCATGTTTGAGTTTATTTTTAGGCTGTGGGAAAAGAAAAAACTTGCTGCTGAAATTTAAATCAGAAGGCTACAAATGAAAAATGACGTATCGTTTTCATTTAAATTTTGCGTAAGAAATCAGTGCCATTAAAACTTTATCTTTGACTTTGCATGTGTGCAATATAAAGTCCATTTTCAATGTTTGAGTAACACTTGTTTTGGTCTAAATGGAGGAAGATTTTTTCAATAAATGTCAATGTTGGCCTGTGACTTCGCCCAAGTTTTACATTTTGGCCCATGGTGTATTTGAGTTTGACATTGGAGTAAAAGCTTTTGATGTAATTTTCTGTTAGGTTTGTAAATGTTGGTGTACATTGTGAAAACTTCAGTGAAGCTTGATTTGAAGACGTGAATATCTGCCTGAAAAATCACGATTGGATCTTTTTCTAGCTTCAATAGTTCACCTTTAATTGTTGTTTTCCATTATTTTTGACTGAAGCAAGTACAGTGAATGTGTGCAGACGTAAATCTCTAAGTTTCACATGTGAGAAAAAGCATGTGTGTGTGTGTCAGGAGGAGTTTGGTTTGGCAGACAGGTCTCTTCAACCACTAATATTGTCTGCAGGCCTGTAAGTAACGTGGGCCTCTTCCCTACGCTTGTTAACACCCTGACCAAAATCGCACCAAAACACGACCCTGTCCCCGCGCCCAGATACCCCCAGACCCCGCGAGTTTAAACGCCAGAGAGCGGAGCGCGACCGCTAACCTCCACCGCTGACACACAACACACACCCGTCACCGACGCTGCACATTAACCGCTGTAATACGCCACAGTTTGTGTGACGCCACAATGGTTTTTGTCACCTCCTATGTTTGTCTGTCATCAATTAAGAATAATGAGAACAGTGGGTTTGGATAGAGAGCCTTGTATATTGTGTTATTACGACTCGGCTATTATCACTCAGGAAGTTTGTCTCAGCTGGCCGCAGCCACCATCAGGAGCAGCTGAAAGGAGACAGAACCACCTATAAAAGCATATTGGTTTAAACCACCACTCCCTGTCTATTAGCTCAAAATGACATTTAATGAGGCCTATTAGCTGTGCTCCAAATCAGCTCTGCTGCTGCTGCTGCTGCACTGGAGTAATGACACCAATAACACACACGCTCTGTGCAAAACACAGTGTGTGTGGGTGCAGGTTTGTGTTTGAAATCATACATTTGCAAACACACACATACGCCTGCATGCATGCATGTGTGAACACACTGATACATACATGTGCACACACTCGCTGAGTTGTTGGTGCAGTGGCAAACCACAGAGTAACCAAGAGCTGTCAAGCGATTAAGCACAATGCGAGCCACAGAAACCGAGTTAGCCTCCCGTTAATAACACAGTGGCCAGAGGGACCTGAGTAACCACTTAAGAAAATCCACACACACAGAGTAAACCTCCGAGGAAAATCATACCACAGATCTTTAAAGTAGACCCTGCTGATATTCGTCACTCCGACCACGCAATTAATTAACTGAAGCTCAGCGCCACAGTTCACGGGTGGTCCGTCCTTATCCCACAACTGATATTAGAAGAGGAACCGCTGGGGAAATCAAACTCCCGCAGGAAGACTCATATGGCTACCATAAGGCTCTTCAAACACGCCAACACAAAACGTCCTTCCTGAGCGAGACACCGCAAGCAGGCGAGTCATTAACAGGGAGCAAAAGCTGCCACAAACATGAAGAAAGAGTCTAAACAAATCTATAAAAGTCAGAGAATGGCTGTTCGTTTCAGTGTTACTGTCAGCGTTTTCCTCCAAAAACAGCTCCAGTACAGAGCAGCAGTGTGTGTCAAGTTCAACACTGTTCTTTCTCCGTGCGTCTGTGTGTGTGGACCCCTCCCAGAGCGCCCCCCTAATTACCCACTCGTTTAACACAAAATAGAGCTGTAATGGCCCCCCCATGTGTCAATGAAGCGTTCACAGATAGAATCACGGCTTTGGAGACAGCGAGGCCCTCAGCTCTGAAAAACCTGCAAGAGGGAGGTGGGGGGGGCGGAGTTGAGAGGGCACATGTGTGTTTTGCCGCCCCCCGACCTCGGCTTAATGACCCCTGAGAGGGAGACGTGTTCTGGCTGTAGTTTCTGGCTAAATTACACCGGCTGCAATTCTGACCACTTAGCAGCAAAGCAAAGAGGTTCAGAGGTTACGAGTGATGACAAAGTCAAATTATTGTCCTGAGAGTGAAGGTGGAGCTGCACACGGCAACAAACTCAAACACTTTTTCTTCCATAGAGTCTTTGAAAATTACATGGATGGTTCAAAGCTGTGCTATTTGCATGCAAAATTAGTTATGACCATAACTACTATAAACTATGCACGTTTAATACAGATTTATAGCATCTGTTGTCTGTAAAACATGAAATGGTTTTAAAACAGTTTCCTGCATAAAGTTTAAAATAAACCCGTCTGTGATAAAACATCGACATATGAACCTCTGGTAATAACTTAACTGACAAAAAAGTCAACATTTCTGCTCATTTCAACCTAAAAAAGTTGCTGTAAGGTACAATTATGTGAAAATCAGGTCCAAGCCAAAATAATGAGACAAAAGTTGACATTTTGAGATAATTTCTGTTAATCAAATTAAGAGTTTAAAAGTCAAAATTAAGAGATGAAGAGTCAAAATTATGATTTAAATAGTTGAAATTCTGAGAAAAAGCCAAAATTTAGAGATAAATAGTCAATATTATGGCGCAAAAGTAAAGATTTTGAACTCAAAATATCAATTTTTAAATTTAAAAGACAATATTAAGAGATGTAATGTCTAATTTATGCGGCTTAAGTAGAAATTTTAATAAAAACCCCTCAAATTTGAGTGTGAAAGTAGAAACTTAAAGAATAATAGTCAAATTTATAGAGAAGAGGTCTACATTTTGATAAAAAAAAAGTCAAATTTTGAGTTCAAAAGTCAGAATTTAGAGATCGATTGTCAAACTTATGGAGCAAACTTCAAATTTTGATCCGAAAAATTTAAAATTTTCAGTTTTAAATTCTAAATTTTGGGCTGAGAAATTTAAAATTTGGAAATAAGTGGGCAAAATTATGGATAAAGTCAGAGTTTCGAGCAAAAGAAAAAATCAAATTTAGAGATAAAAAGTCAAAAATCTGGGCCTAAGGTGAAATTTTACCTTTCTGATTAGAAATTTTTGACTCAAAAGGAGAAATCTCAGCAAAGTCAGTTTCATATTTTGATATTTTTAACTGGCAGAAATTGGCTTTGATACATTATTTGTGTTGCCATTATACAAATGTTTTTCCTTCAAATGATTTTGGGGAGTGTTGTAAATAAATGTTTGGGTTATGAAGCTACTTTGTGCTCTTTGGTAGTTTTTCCTCTTTTTGGATTTTCAGAATAAAATCATACTGATGATACAGATTCACACTACTTTAAAACTGAGTACCCCTCTCTGCCCCCCCACCCCTGCACAAAGGGAAGAATAACAAGCGAAGGTGCCAGGATCCCTCACCTGATGTAAAGTCTCTGGATTCTCTTCGCTTTCTCCCATGAGGCCTTTCAGCTCTTTGACTGTGACTTTGTTGAGATCAAGCTGAGTCTTTTCTAAACAAAATCTTCCCCTGACTCCCATCTGCTCGCCACCGACTAACAGGACGTGTTTGAAAGTCGTCTGACGGGGGACAGCAGATGCACAGGAAATGCTTTTGATCAAACGAGTGTGAGGAGAGAAGAAGAAGAAGGAGAAGAAGGAGAAGGAGAAGGGGGGTGTGATGGCGAGTACACGTGCGCGTGACGACGAGCATGTGCCTTTGTTTCGTCGTGTGTGATGATGAACGCTGGATGTGGACTTTCTGATCCCTGGTTTTGGCGCCCTGGCAGGTTTCCTGATGCTGGTGCTAATCCTACTGTCTCCCGGCTCCGCTGTGTCTCCCAGCGTCCTGGTGCCATATGTGGCGGCGCAGGCGGTTGTTTGTGATGTGATATTGTTCATTGAGACGCCGTGAGATGAGAATATGTTTTTTTTTTTTTTTTATAAATAGGGAGGAGGGTTGGGGAAACAGCTGCATGCCAGACCAGTTGGCACTGACGGCTATAGTAAAGTTTTTTTTTCCTCCTCAGTTGTTTTTATATGGCCCATTAAAAGGAGCTGATGCTAGCATTCTGCTACCCAGTGTGCCCTCTCAGGAATATTCTGCCTCACTTTTTATTTCCTCTCTTTCCTTCAGACTGTCACATGGGGGGCTGAGACTCCTTCCACCTCCTTCCACCTCCTCCTCCTTATTCAAAACCTGCTCATGGCTGATTAAATAACCACTCTTCTTTTTTTACTGCTGCACTTTTTGGGGTTTAACTTAACCCTCTGTGGTACGACGTTGCCTCCAGGCAGCAAACACATTTTTTGGCTTGTTAGACTCACAAAATACATCCCAGTTATGATGCAATACTTTAAAAAAGAGGCAAAACAGTGTTTGAATTTGTCACATAACTTTCTGGATGTTTCAATCTATTTTCTGCATTTTCTAACAAGAACCACCTCAGTCATTTGTCTCCACACAATTGTACAGAAAAACATCTTTCCCTGGTCTTTTTCAGGCATCGTTTTCATGGCGTTAAACAAACTTTCCTCCCTAAAACACCAAAATTACAGTGAGAAAATATCTTTATGTACATCATACGCTGTGTAATTACTGGACATAGTCGCTGTGATGTCACTCGTCTGTTTCTGAAGCTGAGTTTTGAAGCAAAATAGCCACCGTGACCATATTGAAAATGGGATGAGTACCCAAACTCACAGCTGTTGGGCTCAGGTGAGTCACATGATCCCAGCTGTGATTCTGATTGGATGAGCTTTTGGACCCATTACCTTCCAAACAGCCAAGTTAGAAAAAAGCAAAATTAGCGACTCAGACAGGAAACAGTTTTTGTACCAGGCTGTAAATATGATAATTTCGACTCTTGGCTTCCTGTGTACGTGACTCCCAGTACTTCCAGAGCCGGCCTGAAGCGGAGGTTGTCGCTTGATTTATACTCAAAAACAGCTTAGTTGTTGTTGGCGTCAGAGCCGACCCTTCCAATGTGTAGTTTAGGCCAGTGGTTCCCAAAGTGGGGGTCGGGACCCTTTTGGGGGTCGCGAGACATTGATAGGGGGTCATGGAATGTGTCCCAAAATCGAAAACTATGAACAATTCATGAACATTTTATCCATTATTGTGAGAATAAAAGCAAAAATTGGGGTGAAAGATAATATAAAATTATGCAAACAGAAAATGTTTTCTCTGTTTTTCACATTTCTTTGTTCAAGTTTGATGCCGTGAACTCAGCAAATTGCACATTAGTCGGTAAATTTTCTATCGATCGGTTAAATTAAGTATCCTCAGGGAGGGTTTTGTTGGTTTTTGTCTGTTTTTGGATTGTCCCATTAGTGTTGTACCACAGCAGGGGGTCACCAGTCCCTAACGCTGCTATTTTGGGGGTCACAGGCGGAAAAGTTTGGGAACCCCTGGTTTAGGCCGTAGATATATACAAACAGTAGATGGCTTGTGTACGCTGTAAGCCTATGGGAAGAAACGTCGTCACATGGTCGCCATCTTGGGACAGGGCTGCTCGCTCACTCATAACATTACAGTCAACGGAGCATGGACTTTGAAATAAGTGTAAGATTGCTCAGTTTTCAACCTATTTTCAAACAGCTTGGTTTGTTATAAACATCTGAGAAAACTTAAGAATATTTACAAAAAAGAAGTGAAATTTAACCTTTCAGCCTGACTCACAGCTGCGTGAATAAGGTTTGTAATAAACCAATCTGTTTGTAAATCCATCGAGTATTTTAGTGAGTACCTACCACTAATCTCAAACTAGAGAAAGACAGTAATGCTTTAATGAAGAACTCAATCAATGGCTAAAATCAAAACAACGTTGCTCACATGAGTAATTTTGATGGACCGTTGCTTTATCACGCTGCCTTTGCTTCACAACATATGTATAAATTTAATTTGTTACAACTGCTTTTATTTTTCCTGCAATGTTATAATACACTGTGGTTTTTGATTTATGAAATTAAAACCACTTATTAGTAAGTCACTCTGAAGTTAAAATGGAAAAGCTCACATTGATACAAACATAAACCAGTGCCAGTGACCCGAGGCCGAGAGAGCTGTAAACACGTCAAAACGACCAAAACTGTCCAGAGCACAGGGCAGAAACAAAACCTTGCCCAGGGTAACACAGAGAGAAGGGCTCTGGTTATCCCGCATGACCATGACCCCATGAAAGTGTAAAGCACAGGCGCAAAGTGGAGCATGACGTCAAAGTTTCCACTGAAAACTCTGACTAGTCATTTACAAGGCAACGGTGAAATAGTATTTCACAAAAATTCAGGTGATTTTCTATATTATATTCTGATTCAGTGTTTCCTCTCGGCAACTCACCCCAAAAATACCCTTAACTATATTATTACTTATTAAAAAATTTTTTGGATTATGTTTATTTAGTCTATTTTGTGACAAGAAAACCACCCAAAACGTTTTTTTTTCCCCCAACTGGCATCTTTATATCAGTGCAATAGGGGGTGAATAAAATGTATATGCCAGGACTTTTTTGTTTCAGCCACACCCACAGTTTATTAAAGGGGCGCTCGAGCGACTTTTGCGTTTAATAAACCAATCAGGAGGAGCGTTGCTCAGCTTGTAAAATAAGTTCCCAGTGTTCTGATTGTGTTCAGGGAGGAAAGTTTATTTATGCGACAGGATTATCTAAAATTGGGCCTAAGACGTGAAATTAAAGGCTTAACTCTGGAGCTGCACATCTTGAAAACAACTCCAGTGTGTTGCATTATGGGAATTGTAGGAGCTGGTGTTTTGAGTTAGTATTCACAGTGAGGATGTTTTTGCCTTTTACCTTTGAGACATTTTTCATTCTTCCTCTTTTAAAGAAAAAACAAGCAACCAAAACTAGTCAACAGGACTTCAAAGGCCTAAAAACAGCTGGTGCACATCTTCACATGCAAACTAAAGCAATTAATATGAGAGTGTGTGTTTGTGTGTGTGTGTGTGAGTGTGTGTGTCCTCCTGCTGTATGTGCGTGCCTTTGTACTCACTCCTGGGCTCACGCGGTCCGTCCACGGTGACCTTTATGGCTCGGTGGTAAGTGGCCACTTGTGGTGGGTTGGTGAATACTGTGATTGTCAGCGTGAAGCTCTTGCCTGTGGTGACATCAAACAACATCAAATGACACACCATCCTCAGAAACAATGACACGCATTCATCGCTAAACCATCCCCGAGTCACAAGTGCGGTCGTGATCGCATAATGGCCAATGCAAACTGGGATTAACGACAGACATGATCGCCTCTTTCACTGGGTCTATTTAGGTTCTTTGGCAGCGTCTAAATGGAAGATTGACTGGAGGAGCCAGTGTCTTGTTATCCAGACTTTCTCCCCCGTCTAACGCTGTGTGAGTGGGCGAGAGGCATTTTAATAGTCACTTCCTTTCTCGATAATCCCCAGCAGTTGCTGCCTTGGGGTTTGTGAGTGTGTGTGTGTGTGTGTGTGTACACGTGTGTGTGTGAGGAACAATATGAATCAGAGTGCAACAGCCAAGTCAGCAGCAGCACTAAAGGCTGAGGTATGCAGATGCGTCGTGTAACCATGGCTGCACAAAGGAAACAGGAAGGTGGGGGGCAGGTTACTGCAGCAGCAGCTGTCCGTTCAGACGCAGACACCAACCCATGCATGTCCTCACACACACACACACACACACGCCTGCTCTGTGTAAACATGCCTTTCAAGGAAGCGATAAGATGATCAGGGGGGAGATAAGAGATTGCAGATGCAACAGGTGTTCCACATACCTGATTTGAGGTGCATGCGGGCGCAGCAGAGCCAGGGATCTGTGATAACACCCAGTGCGTCACCTCCCTGCTTCTAATTCGGGCTCGCTGTCAAAGCAGTCTTGTACGCTACTATAATATTAACTCTAATGATGCTATCACAGGTGTCTGGTTACGCTCTGAATCACCTGTCCCTTCCATCCTCGCTGTCATTGCACGCTGGCGCCGTTTCAGCCTCAAACTATCAATCCACGGAGGTTTCCCCCTCCTCTGTGTGCATGACTGTTCGCTATCTAACATCCTATCAGTTCGCTCTGCTTGTACTTATCTCTGTCACAGCGCGGTGTTCATTTCAGACCCCGTAGTCCGATCTCCTCGGGCTCCTATGTCACTTCCTGTGACAAGATTCTGTGTCACAGCGAGATCTCTGTGACGACAAAACCACCGACAAGAACCTCCACTGCTTTTATTTTATCTCCATCCTCACTGCTTTTGCTTCCTCTTTTTTTTTTTTAACAGAGAGGAAAAGTGGCTGATGAACGTGCTGACAGCGCTTATCACCATCGACTTATGGCAGGCGAGCGCCGTTTTGTGAGACGTGTAGAAAATAAAAGTGTCAAAGAGAATATTTCCGGTCAGTTCGGAGAGGGTGAGAGCACATCCTTGGTGCCAAATCCGTAATCATAAATAAGACGCCTTAGTGACAAGGCAGTTAATGATGCAAAGAGTCGCGCCTCAACCGTGCCAAATATTCTGGGAATGCTTTTTGACCCAATAGGAGGGCGCTTCTGCCTCTGACAGCCTGAGGATGTGTGCAGAGTGATCAGCGGCGAGGCTGCAGCACCACCCATCATGTAAATAGGCCTGAACTGAGCAGGGTCATGTCAGGTGAACGTTGTGAAAAGGAAAAAAAAAAAAAAGAAAAGACTTTTTCATTCAACACTTACTCACAGCTGCCTGTATAAGTCCAGAAGAGCTTTAAATAACTTTTCTGTCTCAAAACAAATAAATCAAGGAAAAGGAGCAACGCAACTTCAGTCAGACTCTGAGGTTTAGGGAGAGTGACGCTGGGATTCGGGCTCAGAGTCAGAGATGGTTATGTGGTTATCGTGAAGGGAGTGTGACCACTAATCCACCGAACCTAACAGCCCCCGCTGAGTGTTTTTGGGGGTCTCACCTCGACCGCTGCGTCCCACGAAGCGCAGGTCGTTGAAACGAGCCACTTGGTTCTTCATCACACCTGAAGCGTTCCTCAGCTCTGCAGAGTAGTTCTCGTCGTTTCCCGCCATCACTGTGACCACCGTGCCGTCAGGTATGTCTCCTAAAGCGACCACCTGACGGGAAACCAAAGAAGAAAGTCTCGAATAATTTCTCTGCAAAAAGACGCTTACGTAACACTCCTGTTCAACATCACACCATCCTCCTCCAAATCCTGTTGACAGACGACTTTAATTCAGTTTCACTTCACCATTAAAGAAAACAAAAGCAGCAGGGCCTTGTTGTGTTATCATTTAGATCCTGGACGAGGATAAAAGAAGCTTCCAGAGCTGCAGTAATTACAGAGCCCTGGTAATAAGAACGGTTAAATAACACATATATTTTAAAATGTGTCACATTTGATTTGACGCCAGAGCTTTTAGCCACAAATTTCCACTTTGGTGTTTCTTTGATCCGTCCTTTGAATCGAATCTGTCGAGTAATTAATAGGGGCCTTTCCCCGTGAATTATCATGGGAGCAGAAAAGTGTCAGAGCTTCAGAGACGCTTCACAGTGTAATTAGACTTCTCTCTCTTTTATTATTCTCATGTTTTGATGTTGAAGGAGCTTTTTTTTTTTTCTTCTCTTTTCAGTGAAACTCAAAATCTAAATGAATGAAGCATCAAACAGTTTGGATAATAAGCTGCAACATTGTGTGACATATATTTAACATGTGAGAATTCTTGTTTTTGTAAATCCCCAACATATGTGAGTAAAGAGGCTCATTCATGCCAGTAAAATATATAAAAAAGGAAAAACTGGGTTTGTTGGCTTTTTCTTGTTTTGCAAAAATTAGGTTGACATTTTGATGTTTTCTCTCATATTTTTTTTTTTACTTTATCTCAAAATTCTGATTTTTCATTCCAAGATTTGACCTTTTTTCCCTCATAAAATCATATTTTGCCTCATAACTTTGACTTTGTCTCAGACTTTTGACCATTATTTCATAATTCTGACTTATCTTAAAAAAAATCAAGCTTCTATCTCAAAAATTTTGGCTTGTCATGAGCCATTTTTTTTTTAAAAAAGAGTCACAACAAAGCCAAAATTTCATTTTTTTTCCTCTTAACTGCCTGAAATGGGCTTCAATATAAAAGTCATCTATTTGTGAGGAGAAGAAATTCCAAGCAATAAGTTTGAAAAAAGCTTTTATTGTGAAACTACCCTCTGCGTGGGAGGTCTTTTTAAGTATTTTAATTTAAAATGTGAAATAATTGTCCGTAAATACAAACTGTTTGTTTGTAAAAACCTGCATAAACACGTGACTCATACTCAGGGTTAATTTGCAACAGGCCTTTCTGACCTCGCAGCTTTTACGCACAAGACAAACTTTTAGATTTTTATGTTAAAGTGACTGAAAAAGCGTCTAAGACTTTAAAAGCTGTGAATATATTTCGAGTTAAGTGTTCAGAAACATGCGTGATATGTGACAAGAGGAGCATGGCATGGACAATCTAAAACAAACAAGAAAAGGGTTTGGAAAATTAACTACGCGTAAAAAGTCAAAGAGTGGAATTCAAGCACAAAAAACGCGTTTGTTCCGTTTTAAACTTGACGCATTTGGCTGAATTTGGCGCATGTTTGTGTGTGAAACTCAGCAGCACATGACAGAGACGGACTCACCTTAAAGGCGACAGGCAGAGTCTTGTTGCACCGCCAGTGGGAGGGCAGGACCGAGCAGAGAAAGTTGGGGCTGTCGGTCCGGACCAGCTCGGCCGGGTGGTCCGCGATGATCTCGGCCATGCTGCGGTTTTCGTGGGGGCGCAGTCTTGGCACCGCCGCCGCCGCGTCCGGCTGCCCGCTCGGAGAGCTCACATCGTTCATCTTCCCTGGAACCGGCTGGAGGCTGTTGGACGGCGGACTGAACCTCCGGCTGGCGCTGGGATCTACGGGAATTCGCATCACAACAGCGTTGGATTATCAGAAACGGCAGCAAAGTCTCTCCAGCTCCTCTCTTCTCTCTTTCTGCCTCTCCTTTTCCTCTCTGAGAAACTCGCTCTGCGCTGCGCTGCTCGCTGAACCTCAGCGTGTCTTGCCAACGGAAAATGGGACTTTCTCGAGCGCACGCCGCGTTTCAAAACCCTCTCCACTACAAACTTTCGTGGGCGCCTTCAAACGAAATAAAACATACTTCCCCGACAAGAAAAACAGCCCTGATGATGTTTTAAATGACAAGCTCTTTTTTTTCAGACTCCTCTGGGGAAGCGTCCATGCGCCATAACGCAGGCGTAGCTGCTCGTGTGTGGATAAAAATAACATGAAATAAATGTCCGAGCGCGTAACGGGCTATAGGATTACAAAAAAAGCAGCTCTAAAATGGAACAGCCGACCCAGATGCTCAAAAAAGTTTTTGTCTGTCTTCCTTTAGTGAGGAGTCAAAGCGCTGCCCCAGGTGCGTCATTGAAGTCTTTGTGCCAAACTGAAAGGGTTTCTGAAAGCCCGCAGGCTATGTACACACAAAAAAAGTTTCAAAGTCAAAGGAAAACGCGTTAACAATACTTAATAGAGCTATTTATAACCAGAGACGCCGGGAAATTGTTCGCGTTTCCTTGAAGTCTCCGCAGGTTTTGGATTTAGGGTTAAAAAGGTTGATGAAATCGAGGGGAAAAAATCATCACCGGTGAGATGAAGGAGGCGCAAATAGAATCCCGTTTTTGTAGCCGTAAATGTGGTTAGTGTTTGGAGGTCGGGGTTTCCCGTGCGCAGGCTTTTTGTGGTTTATATAGCTCGAGCGCACCAGCAATTATTGCGCTGATGCGACTCCAACACGTGGTGTCTGGAGTCAGATCCATTCCCTCTGCCATAATCTATCACGCCTGTAGAAGACGAGCGGACAGGTCTCCGTGTCAGGTCTGCACCTTCATCAAACACACATGGACTTCTGTTTAACGCCTTTTTCTCTCTGTCTGAGCTCTACATACCCACATCACACCGCTCCCCTGGAGGCTCCGCGCTCTCCTAACTCTGCCGCAGACGCTCATGTCCACTCACTGACTCCATCTGTCCCTCACAGTCCGCGTTCTCTTACAACTTTGTCCCGAGAGCGCGTAAAGAGCCGAGCGCGGGTGAGAAGTGAGCTCCACTCCACGAAGGGAAGGAGAAGGAGTGAGAGAGTCACCGGAGAGCGGTGAGTCAGGTAGAGGCGCTGGGGTAGGGTTTCACTCGGTCGCAGGGGAGAGCTGTTGTGCAGGTGTACAGGTATTCTACTTAACAGCGGCTCTAATTTATCTCCCACTACACATGTGGCAGCTCCTTCTCCTGAGCTGGAGGCACTTTCCAAAACTCTACTAATTTACTTTCTTATTATAGTGCCTCACAAACATTCCCAGGGAGACACTTTCATTATTTTTTATAAAACAAAACCACGCACAAAGGCGAGTCTCTGTTTCCCACCATGCGTAATTACGCACAATTACGCACAATTGATATAGATATACTGTAAAAAGGTTACTGTACTGGCAGAAAGATGCCAGTAAGTTACTAAAAATATCTTTACAACATCATTACTGTATTTGACGAATTCAACATCTAACTCTGACAAACTGACATCAACTTTACAACGTTTAGTTCATGAGTGAATGCTACAAAAATTTCAGACAATAACAGGTTAAATAAAAAGCACATTTTCTGACATTTCGAAAAAGCTCAGTTGTTAGAGCTGTGTGTCATCTAAATGACTTAGTTTCACCTTAATAAAATCTTATAAAAACACTTGTGATTTTTATCTCTTTTCCTTCCCTGACCACTTTTTTCTCTGAACAGTTAAAAAAAAACCTGGAGTGTTTTTCCTGGGAAAATTACAGAATGACTGTATCACAGTGCAACAGAATTACAAAAGTGACTTCACAATAATGCTTTGCCATCTACAGTAAATGAAAACAACTTTTTTTTTTTTTTTTTTTTACAAGTAGTTGCTTTGGTTATTCTTGTAAAATAAAATAAAATGACATAGATCAGTTCAAGTGTGCTTTAGACTGTGAAGAGCAACAAGCAGCTGGGATTAAAAAAAATAAAGCGTGCTTCCATTTTATTTGAAAATGCGTCCTCACACTGCAGTTTTACTCAACTGAATGTACTTAGTAAAATCTATTTGCAGAAGAATCTCATTTATCAAAAATCTTGTGAGCTTTAAATAGATAGTTTTATAAAAATGAGTCAAAAATACCTCCAAGACTAAAGAACTATTCACTGAAACATGAGAGAAATTATAAAAAAAGCACAGTTTTAGTTTGATTCCTTTCGTAAGAATTGAGATTCAAACAATTTCTCTTTCTTAAAAAAAGAAACTTAGTGTATTTTCACAGTCAGACAATCTTCTCAACATTGTAAAATCCAGCGTTGTAATATTACAACATAAGATTTCACTTATTCAGGTATCTATAAAATAAAACTACACTTTTTTTTGTACATTTGTATCCTGAGTTTCTTTATATTTATTCTCTGTGATTCTTGTCTCTGTTTTTAGGAGAGGAGGATTTATGAGGAGATTCAAAACTTAAAAGTATTTATTAAACTAGAGGCACAGTTGAAAAATCCTGAATGAAAATCCACAAATCCAAAACCAAGAATAAAAAAAAAAAACCTCACTAGAGACAGTACAAGAAAATGCAGGACATGTGTTTACAGATTCGACTCATCAACTCACACAACCTGCAAACTTTTCCTCTAAATTTGTGTCTTACAGGGTTAAAACAAACTGGATCTGGTTTTATTCACAACACACTAAACAAAAAAAGAAGACTATCTTCTTTCCGATTACACGTTTACACCAAAGCTGCTCAAATCCAACAAACACAGAAAAATCACATTTTCTCAGCAAATCCAACATCTCACACCCTAAAGAATAAGACCCCCTCAGTGTGAGCTGGATTATGTTTAATAAAAAATAATTGGTTGTTTTCATTAAACTCCTGAAATGTTTGAAAGTGTCTTGTTTTTTTTGTGGTTGCTGCGTTGACTGGAGCAGGCCTGAGTCTACTGTAGAGGGCATCATCTACCCTCAGACAGACTCCGTATCTCAGCCTCCGCTCTCATCAGCCCCCCGCCCTCCGCCCTGATTACCCATCAGTCTCCAAATGAGTCTGTTTTCAGTGCCACATCACACAGCAGCTACTCTCTGTTCCTATTTTCAAGTTTTTTTTTTATTGCAGCTCGACTCAAAGACAAAGGCCTTCCGTACTTTTGGCCTGTTTCTAAATAAAAAGAGACGACTGGGAGGCACAGCTGTCGGGTTATTTGGGTCCTGTCGGGGGTTATTCTGCTGCTTGTTTTTGTGTCACAAACTTGGATCTGGTCTTTTACGTTTGACAAAAGATTTTCTGTTTTTGAAAAAAAAGAGCTTAAACCTAACAGTGACTCGAAATAACTCCTTGTGTTTCATAAGTGTAACAGTACATGGGTGTGCACACGAGTGCATGTCTGTTAGCGCTCGCCTATGTGAGTGTGTGAGGATGTGGGAGGGATATATATAAAGTCTAAAAGCACTGACACGCATCTGGCACCTCGTCATGTGGACGGGGAGGAGGAGGAGGAGAAAAAAAAAAAAAAGAGTGATTGAGTTACACTTCCCCTCCGTGTGCCCCAAACAGCAGAAATATGGTTCACATTGTCCAACATTCTCAAAGATCAACTAACAATTCATGGATGGATAAATGTGAATAGTAGTAATTAAATCTATAATAGTGATAAACATGGCCTTGCAGGGACCGTGGAGCTGGTTATTCCAACAGAGTTAAGTTTCAGCTCAGATAATATCACTTTTTCACCGCTGAATACATTCGCTGTAATGTGGAAAACATCCTTAATGTTGTAGAGGAATTTAATTTAGGAAATGTTACGGCTGAAGTAATAACAACCTCTGAGTCCATTTCAGTCCATCAATTCAATCAGGCTAATTATTTTAAACGCATATGTGTTCTACATTATTTTGAATGAAATTTGAACCGGGATTCAATTTTGGGAACTAACGGTCGTAAATTCAGAGTCTGTGCACTCAGCGGCCTGTCAGAGCGAGAGGAAGGAACAGTCCCATGATCCTCCAAGGCCTCAGCTCCTCACCCCTGTGCAGTCGTGACGGAAACCCCGACAACTCGGCTCATCAAAGAGTGTTTGTCTCATCTGACTCCACTTCCCCGTCCAGCATCTGTCTTCCAGCTCTCGACAGGAAACGCCCGCGTTCACGGCCTGATGTCTGGCTCTCTGTCAGTCAGAGGTAGTTCGACCTCTGAGTTTAAAATCTATCGTTTGATGTCCCGGAGATGTGAAGGAGACACAAGAGAAGGCGTTAATGTGCCAGAATACGCAGTCCAATCGAGAAATACCACTTCTCTGCTTGAGTGTCCTGGATTAAACCCCGTCTAAAATCAACATCTGATTCTATGTGATTGCTGGAGCTCTGAATCACTGTTGGACTTTCTGAAAACCTGACGTTCCCGCTCAGTATTAACAGATTTAATGTTATGAAGTAATGAATGGAGCATAAAGCTGCTGGGTGAGTGTGGCGGCTGCTCGCCTGGTGCACAGCTGGATCGCCTCCCTCAGCTCTGGTATTATTCATCTACTGTGTTACACTGGCTCGGAGTCATTGCACAGTAGGAGAAGTCGCTAACAGTGAGGAACCACAGTGTACCACAGTGAACAGGATGTGCACTTTATGATTTATGGTAATATTGTATTTCTGCCGCTCAGTTTCAATTATTTGTCTCCAATAAAAATTAAACTCAGCTGACATCTCTTTGACTAATTTTCCTGTCGAGATATCAAGCGTGTAATAAAAGTTTCTATTCCCAGTCCCACTTGGGCTGACAAAGACTGTGTGAACCGCTAATATGCACACACACACTCTCTAAAGTCCGTCTTTATTCCCTTGTTTTTGTTTCACAGCTGTCTGCTTCATTACACTGTTCAATCTAACTTGTTGTTTCACCGCCTTAAAATTTCATGTTAGGTCCAAATTTTTCTTTTCTTCTTTTGGTTCCAACACTAACAGAAGTTATCTTGATTTAATAAGAAGTCTTGTGTCAACCCTTGTCTTAGTTTGGTTGATTTTCTAGTTAATTCATCTCAAACTTTTCACTTTTGTAAACTATGGGGCTCAGCATCAATGTCAGTGGTCAATCTAAGACAGTGGTTCTTAACTTTTTCCAACTCAGGGTCCACTTTTAAGTCTCAAAAATGTGTGCGGCCCATATAAAGCGTCTTGTTAGAACCTGATTTATAACACCGACCCAAAATGTACTCACTGGTCGATAGTGAAACAAAAGTGCTGAGCTTGAAATATGATTATTGAAATTTGATGAAACCCAAAATGTAATAACTAGTCAATAATGTAAATTAATCAAAGCACAAAACAAAATAATTGTATTACAGTTATTATATTTTGGCTTTTAAATCATTTTTTGTTGCGTTTCAGGCTTAGCACTTTTGTTACATTTCTGACAAGTTATTGCATTTCGGGTTTTATTACACATTGGGTCATTGTTGCCTATCTGCCACTAACATCCTTTCTTTGCAGACATTTTTTATACACGAACATCTGAACATTTCTAATTTCCATCCAGAGTTCATAACTGAGTTTTAACATTTCAAACATTATTCTGTATATTTGTATCCTTCTTTTTTTATTTGTATCTTTTAACTTTATATAACTACACTCCTCTAAAATCTTACTTTTTTGGAAATGATTTGGTGGCCCACTTGCAATACCTCCACAGTCCACCAGGGGGCCGCTGATATAAGACATAAATATATAGATGCCAACCTTGGTGCCAGTATTAATCAATACTTGTGTGATGAGATCAGCACTTAAAATGATCAGTATATTGCTGATTTCTTAAGTTTTATTATGTTTCTGTCATAGTTCATCTACCAGTTTGTTTAAGCTGTTTGATAAAATGATGCATTCAATGTTGGAATATAACAACTGTTGGTACCTATTGAAGCTCAAATTCACTGTTTTGCAACAAAGCAGAAAAAATTAAAGCACATGATCAGTGTCTGGTTGAAGAATTAGTTACTTACTTTCACCACAAACAGAAATATTGGTTTCATTTAATTTGACACGCCTCTTTTCTATGTACAAAGTATTGGTGTTGATATTGGTGATACTGGCACGATATTTTGTTAGGTATCAATACTTAATTTTGCAGAATTCTTCACCACTACTCGTGTGTACGTTAACCATCACTGCTAGGTTAAAATTCACATAGGCGGTCTGGGTACAACTTTAAAGCTGTAGCTTTGCTAAACAGCTGGGAAGAGCTAAAGTGTGCAGATTTCTAGATTAAAAGTTGAATTCACTCAATGAAACTCATTGCAAATGGCATAAATAACCTTTCAATGCAATGCTGATTTATTTGGACATCGATTTCCAAGTTGAAATACTTTGTAGTTGAGACGTTGCCAACTTACACTGCAAAAACTGATATCTAAGTGAGTAATTATGTCTTATTTTTAGTCACAATTGTTTAATTATTCTTGGTATGAACCACATTCAACTGACAAGTCCAGAAAAATGTATTATTTCCACTTATTTAACCACAAAAATGATGTCTGAGTTGTTTGTAAAGAGCAAAACAAATCTGCCAATGGAGTGCGAAAAGTTTCTTGTATAACGACTTCTTTGTAATTTCAAGAAACTTGATGAGCAAACTTTTTTTTATTATTTGTTACATGTAATTCAGACGTCATTTTTGTCTTTTAATAGTAATGGCTGGCTTAGATGTTGGTTTTCGCAGTGTATAATTAAGTGTTACACAACAGCCTTAGTCATTTTTTGTCAATTTGTGCAGAGTCGTATTTTGCAGTGCACATCCCTCTGGTACAAACACAGGTTTAGAAACTCATCCATCCGTAGTATTAACACCTCATTAAGTACGATTACAGGACGTTTAAAGCCCAGTGTTTATGCTACAACAGTCAGGTGCAACAGTTTGCGTTCACTTCTTTAGAAAACAACCATCTATTTCACTCCTCCACAAAGAAAAATCATGAAAATAAGAGAGAGATGCTTCTCTTTTCTCCTCTGCAAAAGCAAACACTCATCATTCAAGAGGAAAAGTACAGCCGCTTTAGACGCAGGATTAAGGCTACATTTCACAGCGCTGCATTTTTCAAGACGCTTAATTATAGCCTTCTAGAGGAGCGCTGTGACGAGGCCCGGGCTGTTTCAGCTCTAACGGGATGTTTCCATGTTTGGCAGACCACCAGGCGACCGGCTCTGCCAGCTAACCAATCAGCGAGCCCACCAGGCTCGGCGGCAGCGGAGCCAAAGATCCAGTCTACCAGCCAATCAAGCGAGCCGACCAGGAGAACAGAGAGAAGCCACAAAACTAGACTGACCGTCAGCTAGTTAGACTGGGGCTGGTCGCCGGCCAACGGGGCAGATAATTACCGAAGGAGCTCGCCGACGGAGGAGGATGATGACGACAGGAGAAACTTTACTCCCCGTGACCTCATCGATGCAACCTCACATCCATGCGCTGATCCCAGATCACAGCAAAGCCCTTAATGACTGTTTGTCACCAAGCCTGTGACATCACTGTGAACTGCAGGAAGAGGACGGCACGTTTTGTGGTGTGTTTATGTGCAAACGACCATTTCCACTGAGTGTAATCCAAGTTTGTATCCGTCTCTAATGTATATCTTTTTTCGCTCAAGAAACAGAGATGTAGAGTTTTCTTTCACTCTGTTTCTGAAATGGCACAGAGCAGCATGGAAAGAGATGGAGACATGGAGGGGGCGTCTGCTCGACGCTTGTGGCAGGAGGGTAGAGAAGGAGGGAGGGAGGGAGGGAGGGGGGTATAAAGACAATTTCCTCTCTGCTCTTATTGCTCTGACTGTCTGCCGCCTACCGCCTTCATGGAGGTCCCTAATTGAGATCACTTGTACTTAAAAATAGGAACAAAAAAGGAACTTCTGTGGGCAGGGAGATGGAGAGGAGAAAATAAAGCAGTAATATGTGAAGAAGGCTGCCATTAAAGAGACCCAATGATAGATCAGAGCCGCCGGGGGAACGACAGAGCTGAGAACTCTTTCTGCGTGTGCCAGAGAGCCTTCACATGTTGACGTGTCACACACCACCTGCTGTCACTGCATGCGTAACTGTGTATTTGTAGCTTTTCCGTGCCCGGCTCTTTGATGGCGTAGGGTGACAGTGCCCGGAGTCGCTGCCAGGAACACGCCAAAACATGGCAGAGTGCAGGTTTTTTTTCACGTTTCTTTTCACAGATCTGCAACTAAATATCGTTAAATCCATCAGGCGTTCCCTCGCTTCTCCTCTCTGAGCAGCTTTTGTGTCATTAGCGATGCTATTATTAGCCCTTCGCTTTAATTCAGCCATTCCACCCATCAAACCCTTCAGCGAGGCGGCGTTCCCAGACTCAGTCGCCTCAGAGCGTCCCTGAAGGCGTGCTGCTTTTCCCTTCAAACCATCTATCACTCAATCAGGTCCGATCCTGCTATTAATCACACAATGAGCCCCCCCTCCTCGGAGACCAGTTTGAAGGATTTGCTCGAAGGAAACGCAGCGTATCCAGGAGTGGTACCGGACCGCGGCTGGGAACAGGAACCCTGTAAAGAGCGTTTTTCTTGGACCGAGATTCTCTGTAGGTGCTAAAGACAATACAGACACCCAGGCTAGGCCGACATTCCACTTTACACTTTTCCCTTCCTCTGTGTATTTCACCGGTCTACTTCCCCTCTGCAAACTAGCCGGCTAGTATCAAAATATTTATAGTACATCTGCAAGACATGCTGTTCTCATGTATCCTGGGCCATTTGGCCCCCGTGTTCATTATGCGAGGTAAAACTAATACCAGATTTATAGGCAGAGATTTCTCTCTGTTCCCGTGTCTGTGTCGCAGCATCCAGGATGATTTATGTGAGGGGGAAGAGACGAAACAGGCCCAGACGAGCGCTCGCAGGGGGGCTATCGGCTATCGCTCGCCTGTTTCCACTGCTCCTGTTTGGAAGTGAAGGACAGAGGCTGGAGACGGGAAGAGAAAGGAAGGAGACAGGATGTAAAAATGTTTGTTTGGTATAAAGGTGAGATGGAGTGATGACTACGTGCATTATCAACCCCAACCCAACCACCTAACCTGACCCCTGACCCTAATTCCGTGGCCACACCTATAAAGTTACAAAAAATCCTTTTACTACATCTCATCATCAACGTGTCTAGTATAAATTGAAGACTATCCAAAAAAATCTGTAGGCGTGGTTTACTCAAACACATACACTATAAATCGCCAAAATTGGACATTTAACTCAAATTTCTGAAATTCCTGTTTGGATTTCACTTTGGGTGCAAGAGACTTTTTTGAAGAGCTAGTGATGATAGTGATGCACAGAAAATTTCAGGCTTGTCTCTTGTAAAAATGTTTGTTTGGTATAAAGGTGAGATGGAGTGATGACTTCGTGCATTATCAACCCCAACCCTAACCACCTAACCTGACCCCTAACCCTAATTCCCATCCTCGCCCCCATGGGAACAACCTTCTCAGAGAATATAAGAACATTTTATCAACTATTAAGGGAAACTTTGAGGTGACAAGGCAACTGTCACATAATCTCTGATGTATAATAAGTGGACGCCATGACGTTCAGCTCTAACTGAGGTCTCCACAAAAACTGCTCCCCCTTGTGGCTGGCTGCAGCATAGGTAAAAATCTCCATCTCGCATTCTACATGAGAGGTGGTAAAGCTTTTAAAAATGATAACACCTGGTAGAAATGTTTCTTACATCTTTACACAGTGATGATATAAAAATATTACTTTGCTGCTTTGTGTTCATGTCCTCTTCTTTCTGAAGGGTTGGTTTTTCATAAGTTATTAGACGTGAAAAAACTGGGTTTCACTTCATGTTCCATGATGTTTGACAGCTGCCAATCTTCAGTAGTTTTTTTTGGGAGTGGTAAGATACTTCAAGAAAGAGAACCAAGAAAAGTTCAGACTTTAAAAACAGAAATATGTACATTTATATTTGTTTTTTTTGTTACTGGGTTCCTCTCAGAATATCTATTACTCAGACTCTGGCTGCACAATGGCGGCTCTGGTTTCAAAACCAAAACGTAAAATAAGCGTTACATAAGTAATTTTGTATTTTATTTGTAGACTTCAATCAGACTGCGACACTAAACGTGAAAGTGCATTTTGGTTCGGATCAAATATTGAACATAACAGCCATTCAAGTTTGCATGCTGGTAAAAAAAATCGCCAAATTTGGTCGTCTACCGTGGCCACATCTATTAAGTTACAAAAAATCATTTTACCACATCTCATCATCAATGTGTCTAGTATACATACGTCCATTTTAAGGATTATCTGAAAAAATCTGTAGGCGTGGTTTAGTCAAACACATACACTATAAATCGCCAAAATTGGACATTTAACTCAAATTTCTGAAATTCCTGTTTGGATTTCACTTTGGTTGCAAGAGACTTTTTTGTAGATTTCGTGATGATAGTAATGCACGAAAAATCTCAGGCTTGTCGCTCAAAGTAGCTTTTGAGGTTGTTTTTCTACATAGGGGGCGCTGTGGAGCAAATATCGGAATGAAAACACTGGGATTGTACATTTTTCATGGTGACTGAATTTTGTGGATAGGTGTGTGAATGTGTGAATAAAGCTGAGTTTGGTCTCTGCAAATATCAATGACTTCCTGCTTTGTTGTGTAAACCACACACTTTGAATTCAGAGGAGCGAGAATTTATCTTTTATTATCATCGAGTGTGTGGTCTCTAAATCTGTAAAGGTTTGAAGAATCCTGTAGTGTGTGCTGGCATTCAAACACAATGTATGGGAGACCAGTAACAGCATCAAAACTAGAATCAAACACCTTCACAAAAAGACTAAAAGTGTTCATTACTCATCCTCCCCCAGGTCTAAATCGATGTTCAGAGTATCGAGGGGAACGAGTCTGTTATGGATGCTCAATTGAACGCAGACATAAACATAGACTCCGTGAACCCACACCTTGAAATGGACCATACAGAGCATTAAAATATATTAAATATTCTATTTGTTTCTCTTGGATTCCTTCACGGACCACGTATGATGAATTTTACGGACGGAAAAATGAACCTTTATTGTCAACCCTCCAGTTGAATTGTGGCATTTCTTCGCAGCTGCTTCACGGGGGCAATCATCGTCAAAGCTGTCAGCCTGTCAGTCAGCGTGCCCCGCGCCGCTGCTGCCTCAACAGCCAATCAGATAAACAGGAAATAAAACAACAGTGGTGGGCAGGAGCAGCGTGCGGCCGCAGCACCGGGCGTTCGTGAAGCAGCGGGGCTCAACTTCCGAGGGTTTGGATCTGCTGCTTTTCTTTCTCCTTCTCCTGATCTCTTCCTGATCTCAGTCCAGCTCGGAGCAGCTCCAGAACCCGGGGTCTGAACTCTGCAACCTGGAGCCACACAGATCCCATTCCAAACCATTTCTGCATCAAAACGGCCCCGAGGAAGTTTGGTTTTTTTGAAAATTTCAAGGCTGATGTGAGCGATGCTGTGCGCCGAATGAGTTAAATGAAGTGGAGAGTGTCACCGCTGATGCAGCGCTCAGATGGGCTTCAGCCTGTAATTAGACTGGGCCTATTAGGCTACTGGTCAGAGATGACTCACAACAAGGTGGGGGTGTAAAGGAGGATAAAAAAGGAGTTCACTTTCAGGGCTCTCAGCCTGAAGTGTCCTCAGACTAAATCAGTTCCAGCCATCTTTGGAAAAGAGGGTTCAACCAAAGGAAACATGACTGTTTTTGGGAAAACATGATTTCACAAAAGATAAATGCCTATTGTCTGATTGTGTGACCCATGACCCTGTATTTTCCACATATTTACTCAGAACTTTCTGGTTATTCCAGGACGGGCGCTTTCATCTCCAGTCTGCCCTGCCCCTCGCTGCGCCTCGAGTGTCGCCAGAGTTTCAGTCCTGATCGGGGAGACTCCTCGACTGCTGAGTCCCACGGGGAACATCACTTATGTTGTGAAACGCTGTCCTTCAAACGCAATCTACTCTGTGGTGTTGCATGATAGCTAAGCAGAGAATTTAAACATCACGCACACATAAAATCTCTCTGGCAACGAGGCTGTTGGGATGTGGTCTCTCACTGACAATTAAACCGTCCGCTCGGAATATTCTGTCACCCTGGAAGCACGAGATTTACGGCGAATCATTTCGCGAGAAGTGATCGCCTTAAATGTTTTAACTGGATTTAATGGCGTCATAGATCACTCTGGTATGTTCTTCAGTCCTCCAGAGACTGAAAAGTGTCCCCAGTAGTTGCAGAACTCATTTACAGACAATTAAAGAAGCTCGCAACAATCCAGCCTCCTCTTGCTAAAGTAGTGTACCCCACCACATTGGTGCTTCTTTAAGCAGTTTTCCTGCAAAATAAAACACTTATAAACCACAAATCCACTCAGCTAAGCTCCCTGAAGCGCCTCTCAGGATGGGAAAATCATCTCGGAGGAGTCCAGGAACCTGAAAGTCCTGATAGGTTGTGTACAGGGTTAAAGGCTGTAAACATTAAAGCTGTGTTTACATGGCCACAGATTCTTTTTCATCAGTAATTGCCTCACACTGTGAGCTTGATGATTGGGTAATATTTATGATCGGCCCTCGGGGTCTGCTTCCCTCTAAGTCTCTCTTATGTCTATAAAATCTTCTACCCTTGGCTCAACTGCAGCGCAGACAAGGTCCCATTACAACCTGATTGTGTATGTGCTTTTTAAGTGTGCCTTTAATGCACACAGCTCATGTGTGTGTGTGTGTGTGTGTGTGCAGCAGTAAAGGGGCTGGCTCGGAGACTTTGGTTAACCGGGCTATAATTTGGAGGCCCAGTGAAGACTCCCAGCAGCCTCTCACTGTTTGTTTACCAGAGAGACCAACTCGACTGTTTCTGCTGCATCTGCAGGGTCCTGCAGGAAAAGGGCGTGTGTATCTGTCTGGCTGAGTGTGCATGTGTGTGTGAGTGTGTGTGGGTGTAACCATGTGTGTAATATGGCATTTATGTGAAAGTGACATGTTCCTTTTGCAGAAAACAAAAGGTGGAGGTATGTGTAGAGAAAATTAAAGCTGGCCCTCGAGTTCATGCACTGAATCTGTCTCAGCAAACAGTCATGACTTCATGTTGTCAGAGGGAGGAAACTTTGTTTTGATGCAAAATAAAGACAAACCTGCACTCAGGCTCGTCACTAAACGTGTGTGTGCATTTTGGTCCTGATCCAACGTCATGTATAAGAGCAATTCAAGTTGCATGTTGATGGGAAAATTGTCAACTTGAGTCGTTTACCCTGGACACACCCTCTCAGTTAAAAAACATCTTTTCACAGCTTTTTCATCGTCAGTGCATCTTGTTTACATGTTTATTTTCAAGATAAAGGAGGAAAAACTGTGGAAGTGGTTCACTAAAGTGTCAAAATCAGACATTGAACTAAAATTTCTGAACCTCCTGTTTGGAATTCACTATGGTCATAAGAGACTTTTCTGTAGATTTAGCAACGATTGTGATGCACAGAAAATCTCAGGCTTGTACCCTAAAGTACAAGACCACTAGAATTTTTTGCCATGACTGAATTTTGCAGTTAGTTGTGTCATACCGCAATCAGACTGCGAGACTAAACGTGTGTAAATTTTGGTCCTGATCCAAAATTGTGCGTAGTGCTATCTATGTTTGCATGTTAGCAAAAAAAGGTCAGATTCGATGGTCTGTCCTGAGCACGCCTGTTGAGTTACAAAAAAATCCTTCAATAATACTTCATCATCAATGTGTCTAGTATACACAAGTCCAATTTGAAGATTATCTGGAAAAATCTTTAGGTGTAGTTCATCCAAATATGTACACTATAAATCGCGAAAATTGGACATTTAACTCAAATTTTTGAATTTCCTGTTTGGATTTCACTTTGGTTGCAAGACACTTTTTATATGTAGTGCATTAAAGTAGCTTTGAAAGCAGTGTATTTCACAGCTAGGGGGCGCTGTGGAGCAAATATCTGAGTAAAAAACACTGGAATTGTACATTTTTCACAGCGTCTGAATTTTGTGGCTCAGTGTGTCAACGTATAAGTCGAGCCAAAGGTTTGCAATTTGCTGTAAAATGCCGGTTCGTTTGGGCCTTGGTGTGCAAAGTTTGGTCAGTTTGGTGGACAAAAAGGAATGACTTCCTGTTGTCAGAAGGGGTGCCTTAGTTTGATGCTAAAAAAAGATGTATATGCACTCAGACTGTGACAATTAATGTGTGCATTTTGGTCCAGATCCAACATTGCACATGAGCTATTCAGGTTTTAATGTTGGCCAAAAAAATCACCAACTTTGGTCGTCTACCGTGGCCACACCTGTTGAGTTACAGAAAATCCTTTTATACAGTTTTATTGTCAATGTGTCTAGTATACATACGTCCAATTTGAAGGTTATCTGAAAAAACCTGTAGGCGTGGTGTATTCAAACATGTACACTATAAATCTGCAAAATTGGTCATTTGACTCAATCCATGTTGGCCAAAAAAAAAAAAAAATCACCAACTTTGGTTGTCTACTCTGGTCACGCCCTTTGAGTTACAAACAATCTTTTCAGAGCTTTTAATCATCAATGTCTCTAGTAAACACAAAAAATATGACGATTGACAAAAGTCTGTTGGACAGGTTTGTTGAAATCCTGAAAAATCTTTAAATCGCACATTCAACTCAAATCCTGAACTTCCAGTTTGGAAATTCTTATGGTTGTAAAAGACTCTTTTGTAGATCTAGTAATGACAGTGAAGCAGGAAAAACATCAGGTTTTTGGCTCAAAGGAGCTTTGGGGGTTGTGTTTTCCTCACCTAGGGGGCGCTGTTGAGCACATATTCGCATAAAAACACTGGAATTGTAAATTTTTTGCAGTGGCTGAATTTTGTGGCCAGGTTTGTTTGTGTATAAGTCGGACTGAAAGCACTTAATTTGTGACTAAAAGTGAGTTCTTGGGGGTCTTTGTTGGAATAAGTTTTGTTTTTTTGTCACGACTACATGTATATGGATCATTTTTTGGCCTTACCACCTTTGACCTTTTCTCAGTAAAGAGCCTGTGCCTCCAATTAAGCCCCAAACTCTGTTATTTCCTCATTACACTCACACACCTTTGGGCCAAACCAAAGCTACAATACACACACACAACCTCCTCTTTCCTGAAAATGTCATAAATAAGTCAACACAAAGAACCCGACTTCACACAAAAACACCCTCACATTAAAAAGTGTTTGTCAGCAGAAAAGGACTGCTATTTTTGTTTGCGCCAAGAGTAATTCTCCTGAGACTCAACTGCTCGCTTTCTGTCCCAATTGGGCTTTTTCTTTTTCATTTTTCACCCAATCCTCCTTCCCGAGCAGGAATGAAAAGAGCGGAGCGTCGCAGCCTGTCATTTAGCTGTAACTTTGAATTGTCTTTGCTCTGCGTGAGCTGTTTTCTCACACACACACACAATCACAAACACACACAAACAGAGAGAAATGTTGCAGCATCCTAAAATCCCATCACGAGAAAGAGGAAGAAAGACAGAGAAGGAGAGGAACTTTCAAAAAATATCACTCTAATAAAATATTCCCGCTCCTTTGGGATCCTCCTTTGCTCATTCAGCAGGAGGAGAAGTGAAGCGGAAAAGGCCCGATCCAAAAAGGAGAAAAGAGAGAGAGAGAGAGAGACCTATTTCCTTTGGGGAGACAGAAAAAAAAAGAGCACAACAGTTGACGGAAAACTTTAAACTGCGACAACAAAATGAAGTACAGAGGACTGTAAGGGGGCAGCTGTCTGCGTGAGTGACAGGATTCAGCTGCAGACTGAAGGTGTGTGTTCGAGGATCAGACACGACGTGTGTGTGTGTGTGTGAGCTTTGATCACACACACACAGAGCAGCGTGTCGCAGCAGTGTGATCGCGTCGACAACGTGTAAACTGGAACAGCGCACACATCGACAAAAAAACAAAAAAAACACAGCAGCTACAAGTTCTCCAAAGATGCCAGCCTCAGTCAGTGAGCAGAGCTTTGAAAACAACCTGAAGTCGAACGTAGGGGATTTTGCAGTTTTGTAACAGTGCTGCAGCAGCAGAAATGGCTCCAAACTTCCTTTTTTTTTCACCGCTGGAGTTATACAGACTTCTGAACATGAGAAATAAAGTTGTGGGACAGGAAACCTAACTGATAACTTTTTATTCCAACCCCATTTTTAAGAAGTTTATTAACACTTGTTTAAAACATGTCATATTCGACAGATAACAGACACTTTAAAAGCTCATGTGAGGAGTTTTATCTGGTTATAAATCTGGATGAAACTAACAAAGACGCCTTTTTATAACATACAAAAACAAACAAGACTTTCAGTATGAGGATGGACGTGACCTGTGTGGTTATTTGTTCTGTTTAAAGCTCCTGGCAGGGGTTGGTGTCAGCACAAGTTTAGCTTTTTTACCAAGAATAGATGAGTCAAAGTAAAGCAGATTCTTACTCTTACTTTTAACTCTACTTTTCTTAATTTAAGACGACTTTTTCTCAGATACATCACGACAAGGTTATCTATTTATTCACAGACAACGAGTAAACTTTGTAAGTTTGTACTGTAGTTTAGTAGCCGGCTGCATTTAGTTTATTGGCACCTTGTAATGTTAGTGAATCCTGGTTGTGTCCTACCAGTGCTCATCTACCAACTCCAACCTCATCAAGCAGAGCAAACGTAACCTGGCTCTTCATTTTATTGATAGACTCTCAGGTTTGAACAGATCACTGCAGAATAACTGCTGCATGTGGACAGGAATCAACATTAGCACAAACAGCCTGACCCATGTCTAAGCCTTCACTCCATGTTTTTTGGTCAATGTTTTCATCTTTCAGTCTGTCTTATAAGCCTCGTTTCCACCAGGCAGTCTGGTACGGATCAGTACACTTTGATTAGGGTCAGATCGGTAAAGCCTGATCCTGTGCGCGTTTCCACAGCCAACCGTCCCCTGCTTGATGGGCCGGATGTCGAGAGCCGCGTCAGCTACGTAACAGCGTGACGTCACTGCAGCGCTCTGAGCACTACACAGTGTACCCCGCGAATAAATGCAACGGAAAAAAAAATATGTGGCATTGTAAACAAAGAGCAAAGATGGAGGACATCCAGCAACTCTTCTACTTTGTGATCAGCTGTGGCTCTTTATTCCATAACGTAATGAAGCTTTGTTTCAGGAAAGGCTGCGTGCGGGGTTGTGTGTTGTTCTTTATTACCTCTGTCGCACGGGAAGTTACCGATTTTTCAACCAATCAACTACCGCAGTGATTATAGCCCTACCCCTGGGGCCGGTTTGGAGCGGCTTGGCACCCCAACAGAAGGGTACTGAAACGTGGAGCGGTACAGGTCGCTTATAAGGGGACCCGTCCCAGTTTTTGTCTATGGAAAACGCAACAAAATGCCGTACCGAGACGAACCGAACCGATCCGCTTGGTGGAAACGAGGCTTTAGTCTTCAGTCCATGTTTTAGCCTTTAGTCCATATTTTAGTCTTTCATCCATGTTTTAGTGTCTAGTCCGTTTTTAAGTCATATGTCCATTTTTTGGTCTTCAGTCTGTGTTCCAGTCTTTAGTCCACGTTGTATTTCGTCCATGTTGTAGTTTTCAGTTTGCATTTTGCCTTTTAGCCTGTGTTTTAGCTTTCAGTTAGTGTTTCTGTCTTTTTTGTGGATATTTTATTTTACGTTTTTTAATTTTACAAGAATCAATGTGTTCACGAAAGAACGTCAAAGAACACAATGTTTTCGTCTTTACTCTAGATTTGTCCTCTGTCCATGTTTTAGCCTTCAGCTTACGTTTTAACTTTTAGTCCATGTTTTCGTCTTAAAAGATAAGATATACTTTATTCATCGCACGAGGGGAAATTCACAGTCACAGCAGCAATGCAACGCTGCAGCAACAAGCTGCCACTGAGCAGAGTTTAGAAAAGTAGAAGTCGTAGTCCATGTTTTGGCTTTTAATCCCTGTTTTAGTCTTCAGTCTGTGTTTTAGCATCTACTCTATCACTCTCCAGTCCCTTTTTCTGTCAGACAGTTCAGCTCCTGTTTCCATTATAACTACAAATTAAATACAGGAATTGTTTTTAGAAGAGAAACACAGATTTATTTTCTCATTGCTGAAATTTGTCAGTCGGCGTGGTGTTGTCATAGAGACCTCGGCGTGCCGTGAAACAATCCAGTCCAATCTGACCAGTTCAGTCCTGATTGTGAAGCTAAGAATTACCATTTAGAAATAACATATTTCGGTGCTAATAAACCCATTTTACATCCCATATTATGATTAAGCAAATATATAAAAATGAGACTTTTTCATGATCACTTTCAAACTGCTACTTTATTATCCTTATTTCTTTCATCTTCTCTCTACCGTGGTTAAAAAGAGAGCTTGAGCTTCGCTGTACAATTATTAAAGTCTGAAATGACTCAAAGTGACATTATTTCCATGTGACGGATCTGAAAACTGAAAAGAACACTAAAAATCTGCCTTGAGGCTGCGCAGGCTTCATTTCTACGAGCTTTAAAGCGGCATGTGGATGATGATTAACGGTTAATCCGTGCCTGATTTGAACTCTGTCATTATGTATAATTAAATATGATTACAGCTGCTTAGTCAATATTCATTAAGTTTTTATACAACACTTGAAAGGAAGAGTTATAATTGATAACAAATACGATCATAAACGGTTTAAATGTTTGTGACACACAATAAGGAACTTGTAATAAGAAGAGTTAAGAAAAGTTTAAGTCCCTGAGTCCTGTTATCTGCTGCACCTTTCTTTCTTTCTTTCTTTCTTTTTCTCTCTTGAGGCCACTTTACAAATGAGATCTAACATTTCCAGCTTCTCTCTCCTCCCTCGAGACTTGTCAATATCAAAGTTCAAAGACAAGAATCCCACTACACACACCTACACACACTCCTCTGGCCCCTTTTGTGTCTCTGGGGCATATTTCATTTCAGTGGCTGCACACACACACACACACACACACACACACACACACACACACACAGAGGAGTTGGTGTGTGTGTGAGTGTGTGTTTGTCACAGGTGGTGCTGGCACTGGTGAGTCCTATCTGATTATTGTGGTGACCAAAGCACCACCGCCCCGTCACATTTGTCATCGCCTTTTTCCTGGAAGCGTGGGTGGGAGGGGAAGGATGGAGGAGAAGGAAGGGAGGAAGAAAAGGGAAGAGGAGAAGAGAGGAGGAGGGTGGATGATGGTAAACGTCCACCCCCGCGGTGCCATATGGGAGGTGGTTTTGAAAGAGTCGCGCTCTTACCGGACGCCTCGAGAGTGCAAACCGATCCGTCCTTTTGTGTCACATCTTTGACTCTGTCTCTTCTCTCTCTTCCTTCCTTTTAAAGTTCCTCTTTAATTCTCTCGTTTCTTTCACTTTACCCCTCAGCCTCACATTAAAGACCAAAACTCAAACCCCCTTTTTTCTTCCACACATGCTCGGAGCCACCATAAAAGGGTCGTGTGGGCGTCGCCGAGTGGGTGGGCACTTTGATTTTCAGGTGTATTTGATCTGCTGTGTTCACACCTCGGCGCTGGCAGGGGGCCCGATGTGTGGGCAGGTAATTTGAGCAAATTAGGAGATGGGGCCTGTGTGTTATTAATGACACCTCACACCCTCCACTGCACGTCCACCTATTGTTCTCTCTCCGCTGCACACACCTTTCTTTTCTTCCGCTCCGGTCCCATCTGCGCCTCCTCCTGCTCCACACCCACACTCAGCCCCTCTCTGAAGGCACAGTGTAAGGAATGCACACACACATGTACATGAGATGGGGGCGGCAGGAGAGAGGAAAGGGGGGGGGTATTGGTTCCAGGTGCCAGTTTGAGTGAGAGCATTAATCAAGCGGACAGATCTTCCTGTCACAGACACCTTTACACACACTACTCTACTATATCTGCCCTGAAGAGACTAAAAACCTGACTGTGATGATTCAGGACAACATTTCTCAGCTTCACTCAGTGACAAACGTGCTGTAAATGACTGGTGTGAAAGTGAATGTCTGCAAACACGTTGTAACAGGGTGAGAACTTCTCTTCTCTGAGCCGCTGCCAAGCTATTGATCACCGTCACATCACGCTTTAACTCTTTAATGCACCTTCACTCATCTTGTTGCACCTTTTCTGCCTTTTTATGTCACGCACTGGTGATTTACTGTTTGTGTTACCTCATATAAATAATCAGAAACGCCTTCAAAAACACGTCCAGCCTCTCGCTGCTCTTTTCCTGACCTGCTGTTAAGTAGGTTTATGTATTCAGGAGTTTGGCCTGAGTCAGAGGGGATACCACATTCCTTTAAGATTAAACCAACAAGGAGGAAAAACCTGCCCTTTTCTTTAAGGGTGGGGGCCGAACAGGTAGGTCCTTGTGTAGGTGCCGCGGCCGCGCTCTCACTCACGTCGTTACGGGCTGAACCCAAACATCCAGGAGCCTTGACACTTCATATTTCCCCTCTTGTAGAAACATATCGGAGGAAAGAAGGAGCTGAACAATGCTGTGGAAAGCAACTTTGGGCTCGAATCAGGAAAATGAAACTTTGAGGAGAAGTATATGAATCAGGGTTACAATACTGGTGTTCTGTTTCATTAGGAGGAACCGCTTCCAAGATAGACCAATTTCCTAAGTGTTAGGTAGTTACTTCCTCTCTGAGGGCTTATATCGGATAATTCGCTCAGCGTGATGCAACTGAAATGGTTGAAAGGATCTTGTTAAGTGTGAAAACAGCACAGCGCTGCATTAAAAGCTTCACTGGCTAACGCAGCAGCATTAAGCTACCTGGTAATTATGGTGCGATGAAGAATCAGAGATATGCGCACTGCGGTGTGAGTCTGCAGCGCGGTTCCAAAAAACACACACCAATTTGGCCTCAAGTTGAGTAAACACTGCAGAGATATGAGACGTTTGCATTGATTTATGAAGGGAGAGAGCAGAGACGTTAGTGCTCAAAGTGTTAAACATACAAAACGATTGTTCTTGAGTCTTTTATCAACACTGTAAGTCGACAGAAACCTGCAGTAAGCACAGGCAATTGGCAGCTTTCCCTATCATAACAGTGTAATTAGCCCCTGAGCTACTGAATAAAGGGATAAAAGACGGGACAATACACACACGAGGCTGTGTGAGTGTTTGTTCTGAACGCTCCGTTTGTTGTTGCAGTCTCTGTGTTACAGGAGTGAACGCAATCTTGCACTGAAGCCCCTTTCTGCCATGTTTGAATACGCAGAAACTGCACAGGAGTTAGAAGAAAACCCTGAAATCAGAGTTTGTGCAAATACAGTGACGATGAATGTGAGTTACGCAGTCTTACAGCAGCGTGTTAGATCTGCTTCAAGACACAAAAAACACATTTTTGAGAAAGAAAACTCGCAAATTTATGACTTTGTTGATATGCATAAACTCTGTTTCCACAAATCCAACACTTCTCTGAAATCACAGCAAGGAAGACTACAAGCTACAAACCCCATTTCCCCAAAACTTTGTCCGTTATGTAGAGTCTGCTGGTGCATGAATGAGAAGGGAGCGTCTGCAAATTGCAACACTGGATAAATACGATACAGAGATATTCAATAACTTCACCCATAAGAGGTGTAGAGTCATTAAAATCATTCTGATGATTCACAGAAGTTTCATCAATCAAACAATCTCCTTTAAATCTCACTATAACACACGGTTTAATATCGAAGAGGTGATTTATGTGGGATCAGAGTTTGGGGTCACATTAAGATGTACAAATAAATACATCTGCAAAAAGTGAAACTTGAAATTTTTGAGTCTATAAAGCCTATAATTTTCTACTTTGTAAATTCCTAAATGTCACTGTTGGTCTACTGTACTATCAAAATGGATTTTAATATGATCTTAATCCCGCAAGACCTAATGATGTAATATTACAACATCAGATTTCAGATATTCAGGTATCCGTACAATAAAAAACATAATTACTTTTTTCTAAAAGACCATATTTACATGGTCGGTGGGTCCTACTGTTGAAGCCTGCAGTGTTATTTGATGGTAAATGTGATTGTAGATCTAACATTCAGGCCACAAACTCACACAACCTGCAAACTTTTCTTCCATATCTGGGTTTTAAAGAGACCAACTGACCCGAAAATAGAGAGAAAACATTTATATCTGAGTCAAACTGAATAAAGTTATGCAAACTCAAGATTTCAAGGCAACTATCTGCGCTGGATTTTTGAGTTTTGAGTTTTGAGGCCAACTAAAAACCATTAGAAGTTTTTGTTGCAATGGCCGATTATTCATCCGTTTGAGGTTTTGAGTCAGGATTTAATCCTCTGACCTTCTGATTGTGAGTCGATGACTTTGACATCGTCACCACAAACTCATAACCCACAAAGTAACGATCTCTTGACCAGCTGAGAAACGGTGAAGCTGTGGTTTCAAGACAAAAACTCAAACTAAAATTCTCTCTTTATGGTGATAAAATCTACACAGAACAGGACAGATGTTCACACATGTGGGAGAGTGAAAATCTACATGAAGACCCCTGAAGATTCGAGTAGGAGACCCCGTTCTTTCAGTTAAACTTATCAAACAAGACCAACTTTGCACAGTTAGTGTCATAGAAGTAGATGAGATAACAACGTTGAAGTAGTTTGAAGTAGTTTGCAACACAGATGAACATTTTCAGTTGACTTAAACAAAATAGTCATTTTCGGGTCAACAATTTTTCACTTTTATATAACTTATTTGTTATGATATATCATCTCTTTTGGAATCAATTTGCATTTTTATTAATATTTCTACTGTTTCTAACCAATTAAAGAATCAGTCCCATTAAAGTGTCAAATGGTGTAACCACAAAAGCACGACATGTATTAAATAGTTCACCATCCCAGATGTTATGCATGTGTACTGATGAAATATTATCACAATATATATTTAAAATATTTCATTTCTAAACTTGATAATATGGGTTTTCTTGTACTGAGCAGTAAGTTTGCTGTAGACATCAATGTTTTCTTTCTTTTTTTGGTGTTTAAAATCACTAAATATTTCATTTTCACAGTGTAGTACACTCATAAAATCATATTCCCTTTTTTTTGCACACTATCAGGTTTTTAGGAGAAACATTTGTTACACCAATTGACTGGATTTTTTGCAATCCTTATCAGTACAGGAAAATGTGAACAGTTAGAGGATAGTTAGTTGGTTTAATTCTTAAATGTCAACTGATGTAACCAATGTTTCTCATAAAAAGTCTGATATTGTGCAAAAAAGTTGCTATGATAAGATTTTAGCGTCTTCTCTACTGTAAAAACAGAGTTTTCAATGATTTTAACCCCAAACGTAGAGATAAAACATTGCTGTCTTAGGCAAACTGATTACTCAGTACAACAAAAACACATTTCTAAGTTTGGAAATGAAATATTTAATATCATTTGAGGTGATATTTAATAACAAATGACTTATTTCATCAGTACACTTGCAGAACTTCTGGGAGGGTGAATTATTCGATTTGACAAATTAATGAGACTAAATCATAATTTTGATACCAAACCTTTATTTCTAAGTGTCTCTGCTTCACTCTTCTTCATTTATTGTTGAACTTTTGCATTAATTTATAAACTCTGGTTTCTTAAAAGGCTCTTCGACCCTGGAATCACTGCAAACCCAAAGAAAAACACAGACAACTTTTCCCTCATCTCTCACATCAGAGACAGAGCGGGGCAGACGTATTTCAGGTGGTTGAAATCACAGGTTATAGAGTTCCCATGAAACTCTGGTTTGGACTTTAATAACTGCCTACAGCCTCTTTAAAGCCATAATCAACCAACCACTCACTGTTCATGCATATGAATGAAAACACAGACTAATTAATCTTCCTCTGATGAAACAGTGATCACATTAGCTCAGCTCCTCCGACGATGATGATGATGATTACCTGCAGGAATTACACCGACTAATGTGAACCTGGAGCACTAATAAGTCCTAATAACCAGAGAGAAAACACAGTTTGACCCTGCTGGGATTAAATAACATGTTTGCCTCTGAGGTACAATTAAACATCGCTAAATAGAGTTCCTTTGAGCTGCGCGTTGAGGGGAAGAGTCTTCTCTTTCTGCACAGTAGCGGCGAGTGAAGCGCTCACATTTTCCCCCCCGGGCTCTTTCAAATTACCTATTGATGAGTGGGCTACGTCTCTCCCTGGCCACGGGGGGAGGAGGAGGGGGGAGGAGGGTGGGATGTCTGGTTCACTTTTAAGATGTCTCCAAGAAGCAGGCCTGTGGTTAGATCTAAGGCAACACTTATGCAACAGAAGCTGCTTTTTCTCCAATACATCTACGGTTTCCCCTGCAAATTATCCCAGATTTTCTTTTTGGGGGAAAGTTTTCCGCCCTGAGTTTTCAGATATTTACCCCACGTTCCGATCGTTGCATGTTGTTTTCTGCAAAACTGGAGCGATAATTGCTCCCATGACTTAATTGTCTATATGTAATTAAGTTTGTAATAGAGAAAAGAGGCATTTAAACGTTCCCCAGAGAGACGACGGTGGTTGTGTGGGTGCCACACATGTTGAAGATTACCCCCCCCCCCCCCCCTCCTCCTCCATCTGATCTGCCAGTCTGAGGAGGAGTTATAAAAAAAAATGTATTTGAGGCAATTAAATGAAACTGCTTGATGTAAATGCCAAGACAAATTTTAATGAGACTCCTTTTTTTCTATTTAGAAAATGTGCCCACTCCCACAAGTCAGCTCAATTTATCACTGGGGGATGAAACGCTCAGGCTAAATTAAAAATGTCCTTAAATACAAGCTGACGGACGGGGATGGAGTAATGTGGCTTTCGAACTAACACAACAATATTTTGTAACTTGTGTTCACAGGGGGAAAAACTGGCTGACGCCGTACGAAACCATCCAGGAGAAACATTGAAGCCGGAGAAAAAATATAAAATCAACAGAGCGGAGTTTTTGTTCTGCAGATGGACGAATTATCTTTAAATCAAGCTGCAGGAAAATAAATGGTTTTAAAAGCGATGAGAAACATCACGGCGATTATTCCTTGAACTCTTTTTGTCAGAGAAAACAAAATGTTTACAAGTTGATTACTAATTTTTTGCAGGTTCTGATAATTTCCAATACACTACGGTTATTTGATTGAAATTTTAAATACAACAGAAATCACTGGTGGTCTTGCAAAATCACATTGCGCTGTCAGGGGGACTTTTTGTGGTTGCACTGACAGATTTACAGCCCAGATAATCATAAACAGGAGCAACTTCAATGGGCGGCAGCACAATACGGAGCGAAAATACCTTTTACGAGAATCTATCAGCGATTATCTTTTCTGAGTCACTCCACCTGAACATCTGCACACATCTGCAAACATCTGCCTCTCCTCGTCAACCGCTGCATGCTTTCAATTTCCTCCCCTTCTCCGATCCGCTCCTCTCCAGCGCCGCGACCCCAGAGACACGCCGAGAGGTCAGGGGTTAACGTGGTAATAGGTGGTGGTGATTGGTTGAGGACGCTCGCTCTCTCTTCAGCTTTCAGAGCGCATTAGTGAAGCCGCTCCAGCTTCTGTGCGGAGCCGCGAGCCCAGAACAGCTGTGTCTGACCACGGAGCGACTTCTTAAAAACATCTTTTAAACATTTGATTTGGACGGAGGAGCGCAGGCTTTGGAGCGCAGCGAGGAGGAAGAGGAGGAGGAGGAGGAGGGAGCAGCTATTAAACTCTTTTTCTTAACTCGCACGGGAGAGCGTTTGTTTGTTGAAGTTCTGAAACTCATCTGGTAAACGTAAAGATTATTTATATTGTCCATTAAATTAGTTTGTGTTAGGAATATGTCACAATACAATAGAGTTAAACCAAAACAGGAGCTTGAGAGTTTGGCCTTCACAGGTAATTGACTCTGCTACTGTTCACAGGTTTCATTTCCTAAAGATGCACTTAGGGATCCAGGCGGCAGTTTAATTAAAAAAAAGACTTTATATGAGATATTCTCCAGAGATTAAATATTAAAAGAGAAGGAAATCCAGTTTTACACTGTGGTGCTAAACAATAAATCTGCGTAATTTGATTGTGTAGTGTTGCTATTATTATTCATTTCAGATTCCTCTAATGGAAGTCGACATGGAGCGACTTCTTGTTCAGAGTGGATTTATGTCAGTGGATTAAAGTCTCCCTGGAGGCTGCGGATATTGATGCTGATTAATTAATGACAGAAACACAAGTGAACAATTTCAGGAAGTGATTACAGACCTTTCTTGGCAAACTAATCGATACTTCTTTCTTACGCACAATGCAGACACCCAACAACACTCTCAATCCGGTAATCCCCACATCTTGTTTCAATGCTCGACTGTAAACTCTCTCGTTCTGCGTCTGTTTACGTTTGTCAGAAATATCACCCATACTTTTGTTTTTGGTTCCGCAATGGCATCGCTTTGTAAATCTGAGGGTATGTTGCACAAACATGTCATCTCCCTCTTTCAGAAATATTTATAAACACAACGTAGAGTAAATAGTGGATTCGCTAAATGCAGAGAGGGGTTTTTAGTTTTTTTTTTTCGTATGTGTGTGTGTGTTTGAACACCACAAAAAGCCTTGATGATTGTTGGGTCTTTCCTCCACCACAAAAAGCTTGGACATGGAGAGTCAGGTCTTCGATGACCTCAGCTGATCCCCTCCACTCATCTGGACCCAAATCCTTCAATCCCATCCAAGAAACTTACCCCCTTTACCCAAACCTTCCTAATTCCCCAATCCAAAACCTCAACACCTGACCCCCGAGTCCTCCCCGTGACCCGGCTCCAGACACAACAGCACCCACGAACGCGGCGGTACTCACCCCAGAAGAAGTTCTGTTGACATGGTGTCACTGTGCTGAAAAGGCTGTTAGATGCCATAGCTGCCTCTGGTTGCAGCAAGCCCCACTTTTGTTCCTCTGTGGTTTCCGTGACCCTTGACTCGTCCTAAACCGAGAGCGAGCAGCGTGTCATGAAGAAAAAAATGGAAAAAGCCATCCACAAGACATGCTTTTTACGAATCAACTATTCAGATGACCACAAGTAACAACCAGGTCTGGTTTTATAGAGAAAAAAAATTGCAGAGGCAAATATCGCCTTTGCGGATAGATCAGATGGTGTCGGACTTGCTTGCTTGGCGAGTGTGGTTGGAACGTACTTACTCGCTTAGCGCCGTCCCTGTGACTGGTGCTGGCCCGCGACGATTAACCATTTACACTCCGGGTCGCCCTCAAACACCAACCCCGAGCCGCACGTCTGTGGTTCTGTGGTTGTTTGGGAGGCGAGCAGAGCCCTCACACAACCCAAAAGGCACCAGCTTTAAAACTCGTCTCTTTCCTGCCCTCCATGTGCCGTCACTGGAGAAGCCTGGGTCACATGACCTGTGACGTCATCACGGCACAGCAGTGGAGTGGGACAGCCTACCGTTGTGGCTTTCTTCCCTCTCCTCTTCCTCCTCCTTGACTTTTTTCTCTCCTCTCTCGCTCTCTCTCTCCTCTCTCTCTCTCTCTTACGCGTGGTTCGGCAGCGTTTCCAGCCTCTCTGGGGGATCGGGCGCTGACTCTCCCATGAGTCAGGAGGGCTTCAGGGGGGGCCGCTCGTTCAACCGCCCATGCCTCCTCTCCTCCTCAGCATATGGGGAACAGCTCCCTCTCTCTCTGTTCCTCCCTCTCTTTCTCTCTCCCTCTCTGCTCCTCTCCTCTCTCAGGCTGCTGAGCTGCTCCCGTCTGCCTCTGAGCAGCGAGAGCTGACTTTGGTGAGATTTGAGGGTGTGAGTGAGGAGCAAAAGGCTGCTGGTGTGAGACTGGGTGTGTAAGAGTGTGTGTGTGTGTGTGTTTGTCTGTGTTTGCATGTGCCGCAGAGAGAAAGAGAGAGACATAACTGCTGGGTGAATGTGTGTGTGTGTGTGCAGAAAGCGGAGGTGGTGTGAAACTGCTTATTTACAGAGGAGTGTGCAGCTTCAGTGTCACTTCTGCAGACTGGAGTTTTCATGTTTTCTCTGAGTGTGTTTCTCCAGTTTCACACTCGCTGCTTTTGCTGCTGAAGTTAGAAACGTCCTCACGCTGTTTGTCCTCACCTGTTCCTGAGAATACAGACGACATTTAAGGCAGAAAAGAAATCACACATCAGAGCAATAATATTCTAAAAAACCCAAAAAGTAGACCCCCTACTCAGCATCATAGAAATCCTGCAAAACACTCCTGTCCTATCTGAAGTGACCATTGTCTATCATATAAACATGAATTATGTATTGAAGCCCATTTCTACCATTTAAGAATATAAGAATGTAAAACTGGCTTTCTAAAAGTTAAGTTGAAATTCTAAAAGAAAAAGTCAAAATTTCAGCTTTTATGTTAAACTTGATCTCATGATTTTACTTAATGACCACAAAAGTTTGACTTTACCTTAAAATTTTGACTTTGAATCACAGAAATTTGACTTTTTATTCTCAAAAATTTGACTTTGTATCTCAAGATTCAGACTTCAACTTTCTTTTCCTATATTATGAAACATTTTTTGAAATAAAAAGTCAAATTATTGAGGTGAGAAGTTTCCACCTCTCTGAAAATTTAGACTTTTTATCGCAATTTGGCTTTTTCTTTTAATTATGACTTAATAGCCTCAAAATTTTGACTTTTTATCACAGACATTGCCCATTTATCTAAAAAAAACTGACTTTTATTCTTGAATTTGACTTTTTCTCTTTAAAAAAAAAAGAAAAGAAAAGAAAAAGGACTTTCAATCTTGAAATTTTGACTTCAACTTCTTCACAACATTCAGGCAAAGTTTATGAGATAAAAAGTGAATCAACAAGTTAAAAATTAAACGTTTCCACTCATGTTTCAGTTTTGACTTTTCATCTCAGAACATGGACTTTGATTTTTTTTGTTTTTTGTTTTTTGGCCATATCAAGTCAAAATATTGAGAAAAACCAAATCAACGTAGTAAAGTGTGAAAATTTTGGCTCTTAATCTCATGTTTGGATTCGTCTTTCTCATTACTTTGACTTTATTACCTGAAAAGTTTGACTTTGTCTTAAAGTTTTTACTATGATCCCAAAATTTGACATTTAAATCTTTCAATTTTGGACTCTTTGATTATATTTTTTACCCATATTAAGATGTAATTTTGAGATAAAAGCCAAAATTTTGACATTTTTGTCACAATTCTGAGCTTTTATTTCAAAATTTCAACTTTTTCTCTCAGAAATTTGACATAAAATGTTCCTAAAAATTCTCGACAAAGCCACGTTTTCATTTTTTATCTTTCCAAGTGGAAGAAATGAGCTTTGATTGTAATGTCTAAATACATGCTAAGATAAAAAAGAAAATTATATATCTTTCTCTTGTGCAGAAATATAAATAATGCCTCAAAATCTTAGTTAAAGTTGCATTTAGATTTTGAGGTGTTGAAATTTTAAGCTGTGCAAAAATCCTCATTCAAATCTGGGCATTTTTACCTGTTGTGTTTAAAAACAGGTAGAAAACTTCATGTTTAATCAGACATTCAGACTTTGATGTCTCTGATAGGAAGAACAAAGGTTTAATTCCTGTGAAAGACAGTAAATTATCGCCACCTTTCATTCTTGTGACAGCGAAGCCTGCGAAAATACGACCTGGCAGCGAAGGAGAACTTCACATGAATCATCACACACACGCAGATTCCCACGCACGCAGGTACGCAGGGACACGCCCTCACGCGGCACGGCGCGTCTTTGATCCGCCATCGCAGGTGTTTGTTTCAACACATCAAAAACACAGACGGGCTGTTGGTGCAGAAGACGGGGAATGTGAGGAATGAAGCGCGGCGTTCAGTCAGGTTTGATATCGGCCGATGGACAGGAATGACTAAGCAGCACAGATTAAAAAAAAAAAAGAAAAAACTGCCTCAGGTTGTGTTCCCATGATTTACTGCTGCCAATCAAAGCTCCCTTTTAATTAGTCACTCTTACTGCTTAATGAGCTGCTTCTGATTAAAGGGGCAGTCCACTTCAATTCAAACATCCTCCTGCAACAATCTTCATCTTTCAAGTTCACAATTATTCTGTTTCTGTAGCTGAAAGAGTCAGAAATATCTCTACTTCAGTGGTTCCCAACCTTTTCCGACTCAGGGCCCACTTTTAAATCTCAAAAACCTTTGAGGCCCATCTCCAACCCAGTAAGTACCAATAACAATAACCCAGAATGTAAGAACGACCCAAAATATGACGAAAAATATAATAAACCCAAAATGTGATAACTGGTCAATAATATAACAGATGCGAAGCCAAAAACTTAACAATTTTTTGCCAAAAATTTATCTTGGGTCAGTTATTACATCTTTAGTTTTACTGCATTCTTTTTTTTTTTTTAAACAATTGAGGCTCAGCACTTCTGTTACACTTTCAACAAGTTTTTAAAAATTTGGGTTTTACAACATTTTATTTTCTTGCATTTCCGGACATTATTAAGTTTTGGGTCATGTTACCTATCGGGCCATAATACGCCTTCGTAAAGGACTTTTTTTCATATATGAATATCTGAATTGTTTTAATTTCCTTTAAAACTTTACTGACTTTGAAATTTTAAATGTTATTCTGTTTATTAGTACCTTCATAGAATTACACTCCAATAAAATCATACTTAATTGGAAATGATTTTGCGGCCCACTTGCGATAGCTTTGCGGCCCACCTTGGGTCCCCGGACCACAGGTTGGGAATCAATGCTCTACTCGGTTTTTGTTTTGCTATTTTTCTATGACCTCACACTGTAATTTAAAGATAATTCGCACTAAATCCAATAATTAACTCTTGTACTGGCCTCAGATTTACTCCAAATTTACCACCAATTTTTGTTTTGTCTCCTCTTTGGCAAAGTTGTTGTCCAACATATTCACATATTCAACAGTTATTTTTGTAATATATGGTATTATAGACTTTAAATATGTAAAATTATACCAATTTCTAGGTAGAAAACAACAGAAGTGTTTTTATTTATTTTTTTACTAAGGTTATTACAGACAGATTTATGTCAAAGTGTAGGAAGGAAATAATTTCAGTTTTTTAATGGCAAGAAGATGCTTTAAATTCTTAGGGGAAAAAACAATTAAAAAAAATGTCATGACCAGTTTTACATGGAAGTAGAGCTGAACAATTTTACAAAAAAAATCTTATTGAGATTATTGTTCCTTACATTGCAATTGCAATATAAGTGCAATTATTTCTAGGTTCCACATCATATATGTTATCATCAGTTTCTACATGACTTATATCTAGATCTTTATTGTATTTCTATGGCTTCCAGATAATGAAAACCTTGAACTAAGTGTCTATAAAAGTTAGAATATTAAATAAGATCAATACAAAAATGATTTTTTTCCCAACAGAAATGTCAGGCCTCAGGAAACTTTTGTTACTTTCTGACCATTTTTCAAGTCTTCCTCAAAATTTTCTTGCCAATTTTTGTTGCTTTATGTCCATTTAAGTCACTTGTCACTCTATTTTTTCCCCCCACTTTGTTCCATTTTGACATTTCCCAAGTTTAGGTATGATACTTGTTAAGTTTTACTTAACTCAAACAACAAAAAGAAATAAAAAAATATGCATCAGACAAAAGCTGAGGTTTCAGGAGGTTGAGGAGAAAGAAGAATTTTGCAATAATAATGTTATATTGTCGAACATTTTACACTTAATGTGCACTGTGTGTACATTTTTGTATCTGTTTCTTTTTGTGTGTTTTAAATTCTTCTTTAAATCTATGTCTCTTTTTACTTTAATTGTGTTAAGTTGTTCACTTTATGTTTGCAATATTCGCTCTTTGGTGCTGTGACACTAAATTTCACTGTTGTGGGATGAGTAAAGGATTATTTTATCTCATCTTACGGAGAAAAAAATTGATTTTATGGTTACATATTCATCTGGTTCATCATAAAAAAAGTGCACTAAAATTGTTTTGCTATGGTGCATTCAGAAGCTTCTAGCATGAGGCAGAAGCAGACGGTCAAATTGTTGCTGCACCACAAAGTGATTCTCGTAGTTTCCATATTTCCTTGACATAAAAAAATATAAATGGAAGAATAGAGTTTAAGAAAAACTACACTCTGAATCTTCTGAAACTCCTTCCTCTTGTGATAGACTAAGCATGCAATCACTTTATTCACTTCTGCCTTTTTAATCTGTATTAACTTTTTATGGTTTATTTAGTGGGAGGGGAAAAAAAAGAAAGAATAAAAATGTCATGTCATGAAAAACAAACAATCCCCAAATTCCCCCAGCACAACAGCATTTCCACACGCCTTTGCCACCTACCTTATTTTTGTGCAGTGAGACATTTTCCTTGGCTGGCTGCTTTGTAAATATTTGCTGTCTAAAACAAGAACATGCCTCTGGAGTCGCAGCACATGTTACAGAATCCTTAGGGAGAAGGAAAGCGAGTGTCACAGCGGCTCGGAGGATTTTTCTGCTCATATTTTAATTTCACTAAAGTCTGAGATGAAGTTACTGAAATCTTTTTGCTTTAAAGTCTTTCTAATAATTGTTTGACTGTTTGTTTTGTGTCCACGATCACAAAGACAGAGTGAACATACAGATCAGTTTGCTACCTGATACTGAAGTGAAGAATAATATTTAAGGTCATGTATAAACATTTTGAAAGTTATTGCGAGTGGAAGCTTTGCTGTCAGAAACATTAAACTTTAGGACAGAGTGCAGCACCGCAGTGTGTTCAGCTGCGCCGCAGTAAATCACACACAGTTTGATGGGAATATAATTTGCACATCGTGACTGAATCTAAAATATTGAATGAAAAAATAAAGCGCGGATGTCAAACCCGGTGCATATGGCAGGAGGCAGGACTTCTTGGGTGGCACGTTGGTATGCGATAAACAATCTGGATGGTGAAAATCTGAGTTATGATGATGTTGCAGGCTCAGATATCTCTGCGTGAATT